>CAUYPK010165082.1:0-29495 GCA_963574355.1 Loris lydekkerianus | reverse complement strand
CTGGATTCCTCCTCCTCATCATCTGTATGTCCAAACAGAGCTTCAGCTGTATCTGATGTGAGGGTATCAGCATAGACATTGTCATCATCACTGAGTTTGGAGATATCATCATCACTGCTGTCGGTCTCATACAAAGCGCAGTCTTCGCTGCCATCCATTGCATTACTAATGCCGCATTTCTTGAAGGCATGTTGCACCATTTCCTCTGGAATCTCTTCCCATGCATCACGAACCCACTTTGCTATCAGTTCTATGTCAGGCTTCTTTCGCATGCACCGAATCAAATAACCTATATGACCCGAGTATATACGGTATTTAAAAGTCACAGAAGAGCTTGCTGCACTGCAACGCATCAAAGGAACAACTACAGGAGAGGATATCTATGAAAAGGTTTGCCAAAATCTGAATGGCTTAGAGCTGGACTGGGCTAAACTAGCCAGTGTGACAACTGATGGTGTTCCTCGCATGGTGGGGTCTAAGAAAGGAGTAATTGCAGGGGTCGTGCCTGTGGCTCAGAGGAGTAGGGCGCTGGCCCCATATGCCAGAGGTGGCGGGTTCAAACCCAGCCCTGGCCAAAAAGCAGCAAAAAAAAAAAAAAAAAAAAGAAAAAAGAGTAATTGCTCACATTAACTGAGAGATGGACAAACATAACCCTTCTCATCCAATAGCCATACACTGCCTCATTCACCAATAAGCGCTGTGTAGTAAATCGCTGAAGTGGGACTCTTATGAAAATTGTAGTATCTTGTATTAATTTCATTAGAGCCAATGCACTAAACCACAGACAATTTCAGAAATTTCTGTCTGAGCTAAATATTGCCTATGAAGATGTTCTGTACCACACAGAAGTCTGTTGGCTGAGTTGAGGGAGAGTTTTGAAACATTTCTATGACTTACTTCCACAGATTACAGCTTTTCTGCTTTCAAAAAACAAAGAAGTACCAGAGCTCAGTGATGCAGAATGGAAATAGCACCTTGCCTTTCTGACAGATGTAACAGAGCTACTAAACAGTTTCAATGTGCAAATTCAAGGAATGGGGAAGCTCATCTGTGATATGCAATCACATGTGAAAGCATTTGAAGTAAAATCAAGCCTCCTCATCAAACAAGTGAAGGAAGAAAATTTCTGCCATCTCCCCATAACTCAAAATCTGTTAGCGGAAAAACCATTGGTTGCATTTCCAAACAAAACATGTGTGGATTCACCAGAAAAGTTGCAAAAGGAGTTCCAATTTAGATTTTAAAGAGCTTCATCTTCATGAACAAGACATACAGCTTTTCCGTAACCCATTTTCTATTGACATTGAAAATGTGAATACGATTTACCAAATGGAACTGGCTGAACTGCAGAATTGTGACTCTCTGAAAGACAAATTCAAGTCAAACAGCCTTCCTAATTTCTATGCATCTCTCCTCTCCAAGACATACCCTATTCTCAGGAACCATGCACTCAAAATGGCAACCATTTTTGGCAGCACTTATGTCTGTGAGCAGACTTTTACCAGAATGAAACATCTGACATCTTCAACCAGATCTAGACTAACTGATGCACACTTGCATTACTGGTTATGACTAGTAGTGACAAATATGGAACCGGACATTGACCATCTCATTAGCCAAAAGCAGTCCCATTGTTCCCATTGTAATACTGGTAAGTTTGTTGATTTAACTTTACTTGTTCTTCATTTTAAATATTGTATTTGTTCCTGTTTTTGTGTGTGTATTTGTGCAGTGTGCATAGGAATTTGTTCATAGTTTTTTTTTTAAACTATAGTCTGGCCATCCAAAGGTCTGAGGGGCAGTGAACTGGCCCCTGTTTAAAAAGTTTGAGGACCCTTGGCCTTGACTTTACCGCTATGCTCTATATCCATGTAACAAAGCTGCCCTTGTACCCTCTAAGTCTATAAAAATCAGAATGAGAAACTTTGAAGATATGTCATGGCCTTTTTCTGTTGATAGTAAAATCACTGTATTGGATTTTCCTACACCAGCAGTAACAGGTATTCTACTGGAGTGCGGGGTGACCGAGTGGTGTCGGTTGCTTGTTTGATTTCTAGTTCACACGCTCTCTCTTCTCTTGAGATGAGTCAGTCTTATGAAGATGGTGTAGCTTGTTGCACAGGCTGCAGTTGGGGCTTGCCTCCCCTCTAGCTATGCTGTTGGGCTTATGAAAACTTGTCCTGGCCTGATGTTTGGAAGTCTTTTCTTGCTCTGTTGGGTGTCCAGTACTTGTTTGCTATTTTCTTGTAAATCCACGTGTATACTGGGGTGAGCATATGTCCTGAGCTTGGAATTAATATTTGCTGCCTTGTTCTGACTCCCAAGCCAACAGGAGCTTATGCTTAATGACACTTCAATTCCTGACCCTGAATCCCAGACAGGCTAGCTGAGCTTCCGGAGAGCAAACTGCTTCCACACAGCTAGTTTCCTTTGGCCGGTGATAAACATCAGACATCATGCTCCAGCCCAACTGGGAAAGTTGGTCTAAATCAGTTTATTGAGGTGATGGGGGTCAGTTGGAGCCAAGGTGCAGTGCAGAATGAAGGGTAGGGAGAATCAGAAAACTAAAGGAAGTCTGGATAAGTTTCCACATGAAATGTTGGCTCCTAATGTATGCATTTAGGGAAGCATGGAGCCTAGTTCTTGCCACTCTTTCCTGCTCCTCTAGTGACTTGCCTGGATGATCTTTCTGGATTTGGCCTTTCTCTACTGTAGACTTTCTGCTGCCAAAGCCCACCTGCCCATAGGCTGCAATCCTTACACCCTGACTGCTTGGTTCAGGCCTACCCCATCCCTGAAAGGGAGAGATGTCTTTGTTCTCAGGTTCTTGTCCTGAGCTGAGCTGGGCTCCACTATAAATTAAAAAAAATTTTTTTTTTAATTTGTTGTATGAAAAAATTCATACAACATACAACTGACCATTTTAATTATTTTTAAGTGTACAGTTCAGCAATATGAAGTACATTCACATTGTGTGCAACCAATCTCATCTCGTCCAACTGAAGAATTACATCCATTAAACAATCACTCCCCATCGCCCCCTCCCTCAAGCTCCCAGCAGCCCCCATTCTGTTCTGTTTCCATGAATTCAGCTGCTCTAGGTACCTGGCTGAAGTGGAATCACACGGTATTTGTCTTTTTGTGACTGGCTTATTTCACTTAGCATAATGCCCTTGAGGTTCACCACATTGCAGCACGTGTCAGAGTTTCCCTCCTTTCTGAGGTTAATATTCCCTTGCACCTACACACTCCATTTTGTTTAGCCATTCATCTGCTCATGGACCTTGTGTTGCTTCCACCTTTTGGCTATTGTGAGTAATGCTGCTATGAACATTAGCATGCAAATATCTTTTTGTGGCCCTACTTTCAATTCTTTCCAGTATAGACACAGAAGTAGAATTGGTGGATAACATGGTAATTCTGCTTTTAACTTTTTTGAGGAACCACCATTTTAAATTCCCACCAATGGGACATAATGGTTCCAATTCCCAATTCCTCCACATCCTCACCATCACTAGCTATTTTCTTTTTCTTTTTTCTTCTTCTCCCTCTCCTCCTTCTTGTCTTCTTCTTATTTCTTTTTTTTTTTTGATGGTAGTCATCCCAATGGGTATAAGCTGGTATCTCAGTGGGGTTTTGAGTCGTATTTCCCTAATGATCAGTGGTGTTGTTCATCTTTTCAATGAGCTTGTTGGCCATTTATTTATACATACACATACACATATATATTATAGAAATGACTATTCAAGTCTTTTGTAGGCATTCTTTACCTATTCTGGACATTAACCTCTTATCAGATATATAATTTGCAAATATTTTCTCCCATTCATAGATTGCCTTTTCACTCCTTGTAGAGTCCCACAAGATGCCCATTGATGTGTGTCCCTTGATCACAGAAGTTGTTCATTTTGATGTGGTTCCATTTATCTATTTCTTCTTTTGTTGCACATAGATTTAGTGTCATATCCAGGGGATCATTGCTAAATCTAATGCCGTGAAGCTTTCTCCTATGTTTTCTTATAAGAGTTTTAGGTTTTACATTTAGGTCTTTGATCCATTTTGAGTTAACTTTGGCATATGGTGTATCCACTATTGGTTTTCCTGGGAGTCCCTACCACGTAGCAGTGGCAACACTATGCAATTAAGAAAGATGCTTCCACGTTTCCATTCTTGGTTTTAGTCCCAAATATGTCTTCTCTCCCCTCCCCCAACAAACATCTGGCCCTAGTCATAAAAGAGGCCATAAAAATGTAAGAAAACCAATGCAAAAATTTATATTTTATTTGAATTCAAAAAATTTAAAATTGCTTTCAAATTCAGGAAAGTACCATAATGCAGGACCCCAGGGGGAAGCCTCATATACAGAGACAGATAAATTAAATGTATATACTGCAGACAGGCCAAGAAGGTGTGTAGATTACATATTTACAGCACTGGATGTTTTCTGAAAACCATATTTATACATTTTATTACATTTACAAAAAAGGCTTCCACTATCATTTACCTACAATAATGAAAAAAAATTTACACCTTTTTTCTTTCTTTTTTGGTACTGTACAAACTTTGTATAATAAAATATATCTCTGTACAAAAGATTTTTTTTTGTTTTTGTTTTACTTTTCTTTTCCTCTGGGGATGGTGGTGGGTGTATGTGTGAATGGTGTGGAGGGGGGAGAGCCTAATCTGCCCTGTTCCCTTCCAAGCCTCTGGAGGTGAGAGAAAACACCAGGTGGAGAGGGTGATGCACAGCAGGGTGCTGGGTGCCCCACCAGCAGATGCTCCTTGTGCATCTTGTGGGACTCTACAAGGAGACACGGGGGACGGGGTGGAGGCAGGCCTGGGGCAGGAGCCCACTGGGCAGTCTAAGGGAGTATAAGAAGAAGGCAGCGTCAAAGAGCTTTCTGCATTTGCTTCCAGGGGAAGAAAGAGATGAGTGTGTGTTTGGATCCGTCTTCTCCTGCCAGGCCTGGGGTGCTGGGTCCCAGCAGGGTGTACCAGGGGTATACTCCTACCATTGCCAGCCTCCGTTGCATCTGCCAGACACTGACACTTTAGTCAACTTTACATCAGTTGGAACTTTAATTGTTCCAACCTAGAATATGCTTAAGAACCAGTGTCCCTGCTTCTCTACTCCCACACATTTCTATTTTGTTATTTCAATATTTGATATTAACATCTGAGGCCTGCACATCACACAGGTGCCTAAGCCCATGGGGATCTTCCTGAGAACAGAGAAAATGGCTCTAAATGCCATACTTTGTTTCCTAAACTTGTTAGCTTCCCAAGAATACCCATATGGAATTTATTAGTGACCCAAGCACAATGAAGCTATCAAAGGAAATCAGATCCCCTTGCAAGGAGCTGGAGAGTGTGATTTCAGTCACTCCATTTTTTTGGATTCAGGAGCTGCCTGAATCTTTGTCTGCTATGGTCAAGGGCTGCTGGGAGCCAAGGGACCAGCACCAACCCCAGGAAGCCTGGGACGCTGTGTCCTTGCCCTACTGCTGCCTGTGTAGAGAGCAGGACCCAGACAGGACACACTAATAGCCTGCTTGGCCTACCAGACCTGGCCACAGTGCTACTGCAGATTTACCTGATTCTCTCTGCCTGTCTGCCCTTTCTTGACTGGGCTTACTGGTTTCTGGCTGCTGATGCCCTGGACTTAGGGGTCAGACTAGTCTGGGTTTGCCTTCTGATTCCACACTAACTCAGTGGTTTATGCCTTTTCACCTTTCTGGGCTTCTGATTTCTTAGGTATAAAATAGGAATAACAGCTCCTACATTTTGGTGATCTGAAGACTGGAAATAACAGAAGTGGATGACAGGGACAGAGAAGAAACCCAGTATCCATTAGCCATTATATTTTGGGCCTGGGGTCACTTCTCTCCTGTCCTTCCCAGAGACCCCCTGCTGCCTTCAGACCTGGCGTCTCTGTCTGGGCCACAGACTTGTTTTCTCTTCTTTTTGTCACTGACAGCCAGACTTGACCTTGGGCTTCTGGCCAGATTCCTGCACTATACCCCTCAAACCTCTGACCCACTCTTCTTTTCCCAGCACTGTTCAGGTTCCAAATGACGTTTTGTTCCACTGGGCTTAGAACTCAACACAATTACGTTTGGAAAAGAAAAAAAAAAAATGAAGAAACTATTTTCCAAACTATTTCTGAAGACTTATTTCCTGCCCTTGGGATAATCCTTGCTGCCACTGAGAAGACGGGACCGTCCATCAGCAGACGGCTGGCTTCTGCACACTGACCACATGGGTGCGTCCTATGGGTACATTCGCTGTGTGCTCACCCATGGTTTGGGCAGGGGGCGTGCTGCCTTGCAAGCTGGTTCCACCTCCCTGTCTTCATCCCTTCTCTATGTTTGCAGGAAACAGGGCCTATGGCATCTTCCACACGCACGTCTCTTCCACAGGACACCAATGAAGAAGTGGCATGTGTGTTTGTGTGTGCTCACAGCTGAACACACACATGCACACCCACAGGGTGCTTTGCTGTTTTGGATCCATGACTTCCTTCCTCCGTCTGCAGCCCCTCTTCCTTCGCTGCCCCAGTCAGGGCACAGCAGGAGTCCTCTCCAGAGTAGTGGGCGCAGATGGTGGCAGGGCAAGGGCACAAGTCCCAGCAGTAGCAGACGTGGGTGGAGAGACGGACAGAGATGGGCACTGGGCGCTGTGCTCAGGGAGCCTGCGTCCTGCCCCCCTGGGGAGCTGGGGACAAACAGAGAGGGAGGCAAGGGGATGGGGAGGGGAGAGCGAAAACAAAGAAGGAGCAAAGGGGGAAAGAAGGACAGAAAATTGGTCACTTCCATCTGCGTCTTTCATTTTTAATCTTCCCAAACTGGGGGTGGGGTGGAGGTATGGAAAACACACAGCAGTACATACATCTTTCTAATTGTTGTCTTTTTCTTTTGTAGGACCAGCCAGTCCATTAGGCACATGTGATGCGGTGGAGTCTAGGAAAATGTTTTATTTTCATTGTTTTCAAAATCAGAAGAAAAAAATGAGTACAATAATAATTGATATGTAATAATGGATCCAGCCTGGATTATATTCATCTTTATAACAACCCAGAGTTATAAAGTATCACTTTTAACTTTTTTTTTTTTTTAATGAAGGAGGGGCTTACAAAGATCAAAACACAGCCCTGATGCAGGTAGGGTGTTTTTATTATTTTTAGAGTTTGGGTTTTGTTCTGTGGCCCAGGATGGAGTACAGTGGTGTGATTATAACTCAGTGCATCCTCAAATTCTTGGGCTCAAGTGATCCTACTGCCTCAGCCTCCTGAGTAGCTGGGACTACAGGCACATGTCATCATGCCCAGACACATGTCACCATGCCCTGCATTTTTTTACTTGTTGTAAAGATGTTTCACACTATGTTTTCCAGATTGGTCTGACCTTCTGGCCTCAAGAGATCCTCCTGCCTGGCCTCCCAAAGTACTGGAGTTACAGATATGAGCCCTCACACCCAGCCTTAGGGAGAGTTTTAATTTTAATTATAGCCGTTCTCATTAGGCACCATTTGAACCTAACATCTAATCTGCATTTTAAACATCTATGTCTGTTCAGCGTGACTCTTCATGCATCCCACCCTGAGCCAAGCAATGCTTTCCCTGCACTCTGGCTGTGGGCAGAAGTGGTCAGAGGCCCTGGCTTCTAGCAAAGAGACAATTTTGAAGGCCTCCTAGACTTGGAACCACCCACCCCAGCTGACCCAGAGGAGATACATACATATACGTGTGTAGTATCTTCTACTGATTACATTGCTCTGAAGAACTCTGACTTACACACTCTGCTTGGACGTTTTGCCAGGTCCAGGGGTTAAGAGTACAGTCTCTGGAGCCGGCCAGCCTGAGATTGGATTCTGCTCATTGACCCTACAAGCCCTGTGACCTTGGTCAAGTGGATTCACTTCTACGGGCCTGAGTTTTGTCACGTGGTGCGGGGATTCCGCCAACGAGCTGGAAGAGGGCGGGGCTTAGCCGGCGTTTGGCGCGCTCAGGTCTCGCCCTCCCCCAGCTGGGTGTGCCCGTGCTGGTGGGTGCCACTCCGTGGTGTGGGGCGCCTGCGCATGCACAGGTCCCTGACTGTGTCCCCTGACGCCCGTCCGCCTCCCACAACCCGGTCTCACCAGCTGCTGGAGGCGGGGCTCTCGGTGGCGGTGGAGGCGGCCGGGCCTGGTGGCTATACCGCGGTACACACTGTGCTGACTGTGAACTCCGCCTCGCTGGCCATGATGTCTGTGGGCTGGATGTTGCGGTCGTACATTGGGTTCTCAAATGTGGCCCTGACATTAGTGTTCTCGTGGCCAGCATAGCCATTGAAAGGAACTTTGGGTCTTCTCCTGGGAATAAGAGAGAGAGGGTTGTCACAGAGAGACTCAGGGGTCTAGAGAGGGACAGTAAGCAAGAAGGAGCCCTTTCTTCCTTCCAGAAGGTTACAGCTCTCCTGAGCCAAGAAGGCTCCACCTGGCGCTTGCTGCCGCCCTCCCGGCCCACCTGTGCTTGTAGAGATAGAGCACAAAGCCCGCGATGATGAGGGCGATGAAAGGCACCAGGATCGCGGCTGCCACGGAGCTGCTGTTGGAAGCGAAGTGGCGGCCGATGGACTCGGGATCTGACTCCAACAGCCTGAGGTCTGTAAAGTCCCAAAGCACAAAATTCGAGTCAGAGCGACACAGCTGGCAGTGTAGGCCTCCGTCGGCCACCCTGTGCCACTGCACCCTCTGGGGACGTGGGGCTGTAGAGTGGGCTGTTGCATTCTCCAGCTCAGTGGGGGTGGGGTCCGAGGGGGGCGTGCCGCGTGCCCACAGGCACTCAGCCCGCCCCTGGAGAAAGTCCCACGTGCTTCCGCCTGTGTTCACATCACATCCGGAGGACTGTGTTCAGTCCTGGGGATGAAGCTCTGCAGAGGGACCTGAAACCATGTCACAGAATAAGATCTTAAAAGGGTACATGCTTCTAAACTTCTCAAAGTTTAGAAGTTTCTAAACTTTTTTGGCCGCAGGACCTTTTTAGCAGATGAAAAGTTACAAGGAAGCTAAAATTAAGACAGATGAAGACAGAGCTGCTCTGGTGGTGAGAGGGCACCTGATGCTTCACCTTCTGGATGGTCTTCCCTCCTTCCTGGTTCCCCCCCACAGGGAGGGCTCAGAAGTTCACAGTTAGACCCTGTGGCCCCTGTTAGGAACCCCCTAACTGAGGGGGCTGGGGCTCTGAGAAGGGACAGGGAGCCAGAACAGTGGTTTTCCCTGTGTGTTGGGATGGGGGGCTGCAGGCTGTGTGGAGGACAGTGGTCCAGTCCCTGCAGCTCACAGGCAGAGCTAAGGCAGCTCTGGGGAGTAGCGGTGTGGAGGAGCAGGCGGGGAGGGGGTTTGCTGCTTAGTGCAGAGACGGAGGGAATGCAAGGAATTGCCTTGGCAGGAAGGGCCCTGGGCCTGGGACTGTCATCTGGGGGAATACCATGGCTCTCCTGCACCCATGACATCTCCTATCTCCCCTCCATCTCTTCTGACAAGCTAAGCCCCCTCCCTCCACCAGAGTACAAGGCTGGGCACCAGAGGGTCTCCGTCAAGGCAGGGCTCTGACGTGTAGGCGTTTGCATGGATGACATGAATCATTAAGACAGACAAGGGAAGCCTCCCTGATGCTCTGTTTTTTCTTCTGTAGAATGGGGACAATACCAGCCCCTCAGGACTGCGCTAAGGAGGTGAAAGCGCTGCTGAGGACCCCAAGTTGAATGCTTCAGGATGTCTTTGTTCCTTGAGGCAGAGGCGATGCCTGAGGCCTGGCCAGAGAGTGTTGCTGGGGCCTGTATCTAAGACCCAGTGTCCCTGGAGCTGGGGGTCCTCACCCCAAGGGCTGAGTGTTTGGCAGAGGTTGAGTGTCATATGAATGTGTTATTTGTGCAGGGAGATTCCATAGTTTTTGTCATAATCTCGAAGGTGTCCCTGATCCAAAAGAGGCTAAGCACCCCCTCTCAGACTGCAGTGCTTCCCTAGCACCCCTACCACCCACGGCTTCCCTCCCAGCCCTGGGGCTCACACTTCCAAGGGGCAGATGCTAGTTACCAAGTCTTTGAAAGCCGAACTGCCCAAAGCCTTGGCCCTTGACGGAGCCTTGGTAGATGAAGGTGCCTCCGGAGGACTCTGAGGAGACCTGTGAAGGTGTGGAGCAGAGAGAGCAAGATGGAAGGCACGCTAGAAGAATCTAGAGCTCCTGCTGGCTGGGTAAGATAGGCTCATCAGACCATGCTGTCAGACCAGCTGGGGTCACCCATCGACCCACTGATCCAACACACAGACGTCTGACTGCCCACATCAGGGCAGGGGGTTGCAACTGACCAGCCAGGATGGGGCTGGATGGGGCACCAACTACTTGTGTGAGGTGGGAGCAATTTTATCTCCTACCAGTCACATCACTTAATCTGTCTGTGCCATAGTTTCTTATTTGTAAAATGGCAATAATAACAGCCCCTGTGTCAGATGGGTGCTGTGAGGATGAAACGATGACATAGAGTCTATGTCATAGACATAGATGACATAGACTCTATGTCATAGACAATGTTAATATAAAGAACTGAGGGCACTTATTTGATTCCTTAGATAAATGTTGTTTATTATTATTGTGGTGTGGTGAAAAACTGAGGAAACAGAACTACGATTGAAATTTCTCTGGCAGATTAAAGGCACTTTAGAGGATTCATCACAGTTCCAATGGCTATTAATTTGTTGCAGGCAGTTGGGGACATCCCCCTCTGTCACTGTGCCCCTGCCACGCTCACACATAGCTGGGGGCCTCAGCCGCGGAAGACATGCTCTGAGGCTGTTCATGCCAGCGCCTGTTTCCAGCCCATGCTCCATGGCCGGGACACCCTCTGTCTTGCATGCTCTAGGCTGACTGCCCCACCTGTATCCCAGACATACCCCACACCTGGCTGGCTATAGAAGGGCCATGACACCTGTAGCTGCCACTGCACCCTCCAGAGTGCCATCTTCATCTTGCCTTAGGCCTGCACACCACGTCCCAGTGCTGACCTGCCCAGCATGCTGGGTTCTCTTATTCCTGCCTAGCTTGGGGACTCCAGTAGTGAAGGTGGTCTGGCCTTGGATATGTAAAGGGCCAGTAAGATACCCCTGAGCATGCCAGGAGCACTTGCATGTGCCTGCCCCTGCAGAATCCTCTTGTTTGTAAAGCAAAGTCCCTGGTGCCACAGCCCCCTACCTGCAGTCCTGTCCCTGAAGATGCAACATGACTCCCCAGCCCTCTGCTGCTCTGGCCTACTGTGACCTATTGCTCCTTTCTCACCTTCCTCTTCTAGCACCAGCCATACAAGACAGGGAAGCCGAGGACATGCCTGGTGACACTAAGCTCAACTGTACTATGTGTAAAACAGGAAGGTACAGGCAGAGGAGTAGCACTGGGGGCCTGGCCTCCAGCTCAAGAATGCCCTTGAATGGAGGAAGTCTTTCCCATGGGGAATGTAGGAAAGTCTTGTCCCCGCAACCCCACGTGCTGGTCTCTCAAGCTTGTGTGAGTTACCCACAATCCACACTCTCAAGTGTGAGGAGATTCCAAGGCGGTCACGTGGGACTCACCACCTCCCAACTCCCACCCACCACACCACCAAGTCCAGTGTGCTTGAGTTCCCTCTTCTGCCCTGATCTTCAATGGCGGAGCGCACTCCATTTCTCCCAGATGTGGGGCCCCCTGACTCTGAGTCCTCTGTCTCTTTTTGTATTTTCCCTTGCCTGCCTCACTGGCAGCGTGGACACCCGTGATGCTCTCAGTCCTGGCCCCACAGGAAACCATGTAGGTCTCCACGTTGATACTAAGAATTTCCACACCCTTCTGTCCCCCTCTTTCTGGCAGTGACTTGGGGATGAGGGATGGGGCAGAGTAGAGGGGGGTCAATCTGTCAGACTTACATGCCCATCTAAAGCCCAGTGATCATCTTTGAACTTGTTCACAAAGATCTCCACGGGCCCTGTAATCTGGTAAACTTGGAGCAGCAGATGGAAATCTTCTTTCTTATAAATTCCTGGGGGAAAAGAAAGTTCAAGGATTATATTGGAAAGATCTGGGAACATTTCAAAACCCGAATTTGTGGGCATGTGGATGTGAGTTTTGAGTGGAATTTCACGTGTAGATGTACAAACACCCCCTGCATACTTTGAAGAGGTAAGTCTAGTGTTTCTATTGGTTTCATGTGAGTTTTTACCGGCTGAATGTGAATGTATGAAAGAATATGCCTGAGGGTGTTAATAACAGGATTACTGGGCTGAGATCGTCATCCTATTTTTACACTCACGTGTGAGGATTTAATTTTGTGTCTAGTAATCTTTCAATGCATGGGTATGCTTGTAATTCAGCAGGTACAGGAGAGTATGGAGGCATTCACGCACATGGGGGGACGTCAGTGTGTTTATGACTGTGTACGAGGTATCAGAGCAACCGAGTGAATGTAATTGTAGAGTTGTGTATGTGTGTGTACGTGTGAATGAGCTACTAAGATTACACGTGGGGTTGGGTACACGTATCAGTATGCTTCATGTTCATTCATTCTCTCATGCATCTACTTATCTATCCATCTAGTCAAACACTTGTTTTCTAAGATAGTTACTTTTTCTCATTATAGAAAGATTGAAAATTGGGGACATTTTGGAAAATGCGGTGATTCATGAAGAAAAATAAAATGGGGAAATAACCACTGCTAATATGCTGGTGCAAATGCTTCCAGTTTTCTTTCTTATCAATATAAATTTTTTGCCTTAAAAATTAGAAGTCATTTGATGTACAGTATAGTGGCTATGTTTGTCCCCAAATTGGCATAATATTTTATTCAGTGCATATATTATAATTACAATACCCATTTCTTTATTTTGGGCATGTTTTCTAGTTCCAGTCTCCATATAATACAAGTGTCCCTGTAATGGGAACATCCTATCTTAAATGTTTGACTCCCTTCTTATCAATTTCTTACGATAAGAATTGTTGGAAATGTAATTGATGGGTCCACTCATTTCCAAGGATCTTGACAAAAACTGCCATATTTTTTTCCAGAATGGTACTATTTTAGACCTTGATCACTGCTGAACCCAACCAACCAAGAGTTACCACTTTAAAGAACTCTGAGTTGACAGACAAAGGGAAAATGACATTTTGTGTTTACTTTTATTTTCTTTTTGATTACTGCTGAAAAATGTTTTTTATTTTGTTTGTTGACTGATTGTACATTTTTGGCTTCTGAGAACTCTCTGCCCCCATTTTTTTTTTTTTTTTTTTTAAAGACAGAGTCTCATTATATCGCCCTCAGTAGAGTGCAGTGGCATCACAGCTCACAGCAACCTCAAACTCTTGGGCTTAAGCAATTCTCTCACCTCAGCCTTCCAAGTAGCTGGGACTACAGAGGCCTGCCACAACGCCCAGCTATTTTTTTGTTGCAGTTGTCACTGTTGTTTAGCTGGTCCGGGCCGGGTTTGAACCTGTCAACCTGGGTGTATGCGGCTGGTGCCCTGCCCACTGGGCTATGGGCACTGCCCATCTGCCCCATTTTTTTGGCTCAATTTAAGGGCTATCGGTCTCCTTTCTCTTTGTTTATAAGAGTTCTTTACACATTCACACCGTTGATGTTTGCCAGCTAACCATTTCCTATGGCATAATGATGCTTTGTCATGCAAATAAATATGATTAGAATCTCCTCCTTCCCTGACCACTAGACACATCATGGGATGACAGTATCATGGGATGACATTAGGCTCATCCTTGCCATCCTCCCTGACCACTCCTGCTGCTTTGATGGAGGTGCCTGCTTCTTACCAGCCAAGTGAAGCTCCACACCACTGTGGTCAATCATGGTGGCATTGACCTTGCTGTTGGCAACCTGGAAACCAGTCACTCTGAGCATAGCTGGCTGCTTCTTCCCCTGGTACTCATAGGCCCCTTTCCACAGAGAATTCTTGGCAAAAACATCCCCAGGAACTAGAGGAATTGAGAAACAGATGTGAGTGTGCACTGATGGAATTGGGGCCACCTGATGACTGACTCTAGTTCATTCTCTGAGATTGTTTCTTTTTCCCCAAAGCCTAACATGTGGGGTAGGGGCTGGTAGAAGGCTCTGGCCTCTTGGGATCCTCTTGTGTCTCAGAGTAGCTGGGTGGAGGTAATTAAAATCAGTATGTCCAAGAGATACTTTCACTCCCATGTTCACTGCAGCACTACTCACAATAGCCAAGATAGGGAAACAACCTACGTGTCCATCAGTAAATCAATGGATAAAGAAAATGTGATGCAAATAAGGAATGGGATACTATAGCTTTTAAAAAGAAGGAAATTCTGTCATTTGCAACAACGTGGATGAACCCAGAAGGCATTATTTCATGATATTGGTAACATTGGAAAATAACACAAAAATGTCTGCAGTTTCTACTGGTGACAAATGTATAGGTATTGCCAATTACACTACAGGTTGTTGTCTACATTAAAAATTAAAGGAAATGCTAAATTTCAGTAAGAGGTACAGGAAAATAATGATGTATATTTTCCATCCATAGTCCACAGATGCCCCGATGCCTTGATGTCCTTACCAAACCAAATACTGCCTGATCTTACTTATATGTGGGTTCTAAAAATGTTGGACTCATAGAAGTAGTGTGTAGAATGGTGGTTACAGAGGCTGGGTAGATGTTGTCAAAAGGTATAAAATTTTAGTAAGAAAACTTCTGCACAGTGTGGCAACTGTAGTTGATAATAAGGTGCTGTATATTTTAAAATTGCTGAAAAAGTAGATTTTAAATGCTCTCACCATAAGAAAATGAGAACCAGAGGAGGCAATGGATATGTTAATTAGCTTGATTTAATCACTCCACAATGGATAGACATATCACAACATCACATTGTACCCCATATATACATACATTTATTAATTTTGAATTAAAAATAAAATTAAAGAAAGAAAGGAAGAGAGGAAACTAGAAGGAAGGGAGAGAAGAAAGAAAAAAAGAGAAAAAAAAAAAAAAAGGAGTGAAGAGGTTTAAAAGATAGAAAGGGAAATAGTGAGAAGACAGAGTGAATTGCCATGTCAGTATAGCGTGGTGTACGGAACATGGGCTAACCAAGTCAGATGGATCTGGGTTATGATCTTAGCTCTGTCATTTATCAGTTGTTTGATCATGTGCAAGAGCCTTAAATTTCTCACCTGCACAGTCTATACTTGTAGTCCCCGTGTGGGGGGGACGTCTCACTTACCTCATTAGGGTTATTGTAGAGGTTAAATGATCTATTGTAAACTGTATGCTACATGATGTTGGGTGATAAAAGCACTTAATCAGTATAGCTATTAAAACTATCATCTATCCTTATAATAATTCTCTATGGCAAGTATTATGATACTCACTTTTGTTTTTTTTTGGAAACAGGGTTCCTATCACCCAGGCTGCAGTACAGTGGCACCATCATAGCTTCCTACAACCTTGAACTCCTGGGCTCAAGCAATCTTCATCCTCCAACCTCAGCCTTCCAAGTAGCTGGGACTATAGGCATGCCCCACTGTGCCTGGATAACTTAATTTTTTTGCGGAGATGGGGTCTCATTATGTCACCCATGCTAGTCTTGATCTCCAGTGCTCAAGTGATACATCTCAGCCTCCCAGAATGCTGGGATTACGGGCATGAGCCACTTTGTCTGGTCTACAATCTGTATGTTACCAGAAAGCAAAATGGAGCTTAAGGGCGAAGCTCATTTGTCCAAGGACGCAGCTGGTCAGTAACCAAAATAGCACTTAAATTGAGTTCATGATGCCAATCTAGTCTTGCGTCCTGTACAAAACACATGCTGATGTGAAAAATAAAAGTAGGAGGTTCAGAAGTGGACGTGATAGTCTATAACAATTTTGCCTTGGTCAGGTTACACATACGGATCTGTGTCAGTTTTGGATGTGACACTTGCAAAGACACTACACTTGTCTTAAAAATGTAACCATTTCTGAGCAGGCCCTGGGTCTATGTATTTTGGTCTATAGACAGTTTTTACTCCCTTCCACTGGGCACTCAGAAATTCAAGTACATGGTTCTGGCTAGCTAGGTAACAAAAGTAACACCAGTTTCTTGAGCCGGTGATCTGGATGTACATACTCAAGGCTGGCGTGAGTGGTGGTTCCCGGGCAGTGTTGACAGGTCTCCCACTGGGCCGGACCTCTGCTGGGGAAAGAGAATGGAAGGAAACAGGTTCAGAGTCTGGGTCACATTCCATTAGAAAAATAATGGTCACCTGTCTGACATTAGGTCAATTTGGACTTATTTTCTTAGACCAGGAGATAAAGACTCTTGGATAGTCAGTGGACCTCTCTCTGAATAGTAAAATACAAAGAATTACAAAGGAAATCAATTTTATTTGTTATAGTTATTAAAATATTAAAGAAAGCATTAGGATACAGTTGTATACATGTGTCTACACTACTGCATTAAATAACAGGATTCAGCAGCAAATCTAGTAATGTCAATGATATTTCATGATATTGGTAACAATTGTGAAAGAACACAAAAATGTCTGCAATTTCTACCGGTGACAAATGTATAGGTATTTCCAATAATACTACAGCTTGTTGTCTCCATTAAAAATGAAAGGAAATGTTAAATTTCAGTAAGAGGTACAGGAAAATAAAGATGTATATTTTCCATCCCTAGTCCACAGATGCCCCGATGTCCTTACCAAAGACTTTGGGTTAAAAGCTTTGTCCTTGACTCTGCTTTCCTTCCAGATGTCCTGCAAGAAGCAGGAACTTGTACCCATCACAAGTGAGCTCCTGGAGCCCTGGCTGGGGTTTTGGTGGAGTACACTCCTCCCTTCAGGGGAATGTATTGAGACTGAGGAGCCTTCACAGCAGGGGCAAAGGGAAAGGCAAAAACTCTGGGCCTGAGCCAGACTGCCTAAGGCTCGGGTGTCAGCTGTGCTGCTTGATGATCGCGTAGCCCTGACTAGTCACTTCACTACTCAGAGTCTTTGTCTTCTCATTGAAACATGGAAAAATATTAAAACGTACTCACAGGTCTATGCTTTATAAATGAGGTTGTGAACAGGAAGGTCATAGTAAGTCAATAATATTCTTCAGTTGCAGAGAAACAAGAGAAAATCTACCTCAAGTAAGGGCAGACTCCCTACTTTTTCCCTTGGAGAGGAGACACGGGCTTTAACAAAACCCCTCCAAGTCCAGAGGTCAGCTCTGAGTGTACACAAAGACACGGAGAAATTTTCCACAGAGACTCGCATGCGTGTACAAGCAAGGCTTTTACACTTCAGACTGTAAAACATAATTAAAATCAACTAAAGGTCTAAATAAATAGAAAGACATTTCATGTTTATGGATTGGAGATCTTAATATTGTTCAGATGGCAGCACTCCCCAAATTCATCTACAGATTCAGCGCAAGGTCTGTCAAAATCTCAGCTATCTTCAGAGACGGACAAGCCAATCTTAAAATCCATGTAGAAGTAAAAGGCAAAAGAAGATCTTCAAAAATAAGGTCAGAATTGGAGGACTGACAATTCCCAACTTCAAAATTTACTACAAAGCTAAAGTAATCAGGGCTGGGTGGTGAGGACGTATGGATAGTCATAGAGACTGGTGGAATAGAATAGAGAATCCAGAAATAAACTCATACATTTATGGTCAAATGACTTTTGACAGATGTGCCAAGACAATTCATTTGGGGAAAGAATAGTCTTTTCAACAAATGATGCTGGAACAACTGGATATCCACATGCAAAAGAATGAATGTGGACTCCAACCTAACACCATAAAAAATTAACTCAAAATGGATCAAAGAAATAAATGTAGAAGATTAAACTATAAAACTCTTAGCATAATACATAGGCAAAAATATTTGTGATCTTGGATCATGCAAAGTTTCTTAGATATGACAGCAAAAGCATAAGAAACTAAAGGAAGCAAAGATAAGCTGGGAGTTCATCAAAATTAAAACGTTTGGTGCTTCAAAAGCATACCAACATAAAAGTGAAATGACAACCCACGAAATGGGAAAAATTTGTAAATCACGTATCTTATAAGGGCCTTGTAGTCTAAGTATATAAAGAACTTATATCAAGAACATAAACAGACAACCCAATTGAAAAAATGGACAAAGGATTTATACAGGCATTTCTCCAAAGAAGACAGACACACACAAAGAGACACCCAAGCATCATTATCCAGTAGGGAATATAAATCAAAACTGCAACGACTCAGGCGACAAAAGCAAAAATAGACAAATGGGATTACATCAAAATAAAAAGCTCCTGCACAGCAAAGGAGATGATCTAGGGAACGGGAGAATAGAGGTTCACATCCAAAACATACAAGGAACTTAAACAACTCAGTAGCAAGGAAACAAATAACCTGATTGAAAAGGAGAAAACCACCTGCATAGACATTTCTCAAAAGAAGACATACAAATGGCCAACAGATATATACGCAAGGTGTTATTTCAGCTTGGTGGAAGAAAGAGCTTTTCTCTGCCTGATGATTAAGTCTATTCCCCTGAGAATGTTTTGTTCAGGCCGAAGGAAGCAAAATAAAAATTGGGATTGGTTCAGTATGTGCCTCTTGGACTGCTCTGATCTGGTCTACCGGAGACTCAACACCTTAGAAAATCAGAAGCAGGATCCAGCTCCTGGGACGCCGGTTTCTTCCCTCTCTTTTGCCCTCTTTCAGCTGCTGCTCAGACATCCCCTTCAGCCTCCCACCCTGGAGAGGCTGCCGAGTGAGCGGGACACTCACCCAGGCAGATGGGAGGCTTGCCTGTCCAGCTGCCATCGGCCTTGCAGGTGCGGTGCTCGGAGCCGCCCTTGAGGGAGAAGCCCTCCTGGCAGGAGTAGATGAGTGTGTAGCCCATGGAGGGCAAGTCCAGGGCCCCGACGTTGGCGTGTGTTGGTGTCTCTGGCTGCCTGCAATGGTGGGCTGGATGAGAGGAAAGACACCGTTGGACCTGAGATTAGGGGTTTCAGAGGGCCTTTCAACTCTTCCCTCGGTCCTTTCCCTTCCCTCACAGGCCCTGTCAAGCCCAGACCATTCCTCCCCAGTCCTGCCCCCAAGCTCCATGTCTACAGGAATGGCCAAGATGAAGGTCAGGTGGACATCAGCCTAGTCGACCCTGGAGGAACCTAAACCTGTACCACTTTTGCTGAGAAGGTGGAGTAATTGTGGTCAAAAGCCTGATGCCTCCACTCTGGGCCTTGCTTGGCCTCTTGGTTGTTTCTGCTGCTACAGGATAGTATTTTTCTTTGCTAAGATGCAGGGATTGCCTTCCAATACCAGAAAGGCTTTTTAAGAAAAAAAATAAAAAATTCAGATTAATATGAGGCGGCACAAATGATTAGGTTTCATTGTTTATATTTCTAAGGTAAGGTTCAAGTTGTAGTTAAGGCCTTCATCCAGGGGGTGTGCTGTAGACCCCTACACTGTGCCCATTCGGTGAGACAGAAAGGCTTTTGAGTGGAAACATTTTCTGGCAGGTCCCAAGGAGTGAAGACTACCAATATTGGCCCAAATGAGAAGTTGTGAGCTCCCTGTCATTCAGAGCATTCAAGCCTGTCTCCTGGACACTGGTGGTTGGGGCAAGAGGAATTTTCTCAGGGAGCGGGTGAAGTCTGCACTCACGGACACAGTCAGGTGGGGTTCCGCTCCAGGTCAGGTTGGGGAGGCAGGTCCTGGTGGTGGAGCCCTGAAGCAGGTAACCTTTCTGACAGCGGAAGAGCACCAGGCTTCCAACCTGTGGCAAGGACAGAAGGTCCCATCAAGGCTTTGCCTCCACCAATGCTTCATACACCTGTCCCTTGACCACTTACTCTCTCAGGACCCAACTTGGACCCAGCTGTTGCCTCTGCCTACAAAGCCCTTCTTCTGCTTTTCTGCCTGATTTAATCCCGTCTATTCTATGAGGCAGCGGGCCACTTCCACAAGGCCTCCTCCAATCCCGAGCCATGGTCTGATATTACACTCTGTTGCAGGAGACAGAGTGCCTCATTCAGAACCACAAGCTCCTGGATCTGAGTTCTGGCTTCTCCGTTTACTCACGACCAGCTGTAAGGAACTCTGTAAACCTCATATGTCAAGAAGAGATGGCCATCTCTGCCACAACTCTGTTGGGATGTTGTGACACTCAAGTGTGATGGTGGATTTGACAGAATTTTATAAAATATGCAGAACAGTGCAAAATAAAATTATCACCTGTCTATGAATTTCTTTATTCTATGAAACCATAAATTCATTAAAGACAAGAGATTTGTCTTCTCTGCAGATATGGCCCCTGCAGGATCTGGTGCTGTGCTTTGTTGCACATAATTACCAGCTCCCTCTCTCCCTCCCTCTGTTCAGCTGTGTTCTTCTCCACTTTGACTGCCCACTAGTCCCTCACTTTCCCCTACACGCCTACAACTACCAGCCCCATTTCTCTTTCTCCAGTCCACTGGCACAACACGGTCAGTTTCCTACCCTGCAACGTGGATCATACTACTTCCCCGGTTGAACGCTTGGGTGTCCCTGTCACCTACCAAGCACCTGCAATGTATAACTCTTAATTCCCACTCCCTTCCTCCCCACCCAATCTGTCCGTCCCCTGGATTTCATCAACTGATTCAGCAAATGGCACTTTTGCTCATGCAGCTGTGCAAATCAAACATCTCAAGTCATCTTTGATTCCTTCAACTCCTCAGTGAGACCTGGAGAGGAGCTTTCTTGGTTCTACCTACAAAATGTATCCCGGCCTCTTTACTCCTCCCTGTCTCTGCTGTCAGTACCACACTCAGCTTTCCCTCAAGTCATGACAACAGTGTGCCACTTGTCTCAGTGCTTCTCTTCCTAACACCCTGTCATTCCCCTCTACTCAGCAGCCCGAGTGATATTTCAAGTGATAAATCAGATCAGTTACCTTCAAATGACATTCAGAATAAAATCCAAAATAATTGTATCGTGGCTTCAAGACCCTGCATGTCCTAGCCCAGGGCTACTTCTTTTTAGAAATTATTATGTAGTATCTTAGTCAGACAGAAGGAGATATGGAACATATATAAAGTGTAACAATAAAATGGATACCTGAGGTTGAGCCCAGTACACAACCTAAGAGCTGGAACTTTACAGACTAGGGTTGTAACCATTTGGGTGCACCTTGCCTCCTCCGTTCCTCAGCTCCCGGTGGAGGTAACTATTATTTTGAATTTTGCGTTTTTAATTTCCTTGCCTTGTTAAAAAATAATTCTATTGCTTGTGTGTATACACATCCCTACATAATTTAATAAGTTTTTGCTGGTTTTAGTCCTTCTGAAGATCGTGCCATACCACCTTTGTCGTTCGATAGTATGTTTCCCAGATTCATCCACATCCCACAGAGCTGTCTTTACCACTGGGTAATAATGCCATCAGGAGACCGTACCACAATTTTTCGCATTTCTTGGTAACATGTGCATGGGTATCTCTGGCATTCTTTTCCAGGAGTGGAACTTCTGGGCCACAGTGTGTGTGTGTGTGTTTACCTTTAGAGCCCAGTGTCAAGGTGTTTGCAAACCTGGCCTGGCTCTCTGACTTCATCCCTTCCTCACTGTGCTGTAGGCTCGCCGGCTGGCCCGGCCTGCTCGCCAGTCTCCCATCCTGTTAAGCACTTCTCTGCCTCAGTGCTCCTTTGCACCAGCCGTTCGCTCTGCCAGAAATGTCACCTCACTCTGCAAAGGGCTAGGCCTTCTCATTGCAGAGGCCACAGTTCAAATGTCACCTTTATCATGCCTGTAATCCCAACACTCTGGGAGGCAGAGGTGGGTGGATTGCTTGAGCTCAGGAGTTTGAGACCAGTCTGAGCAAGAGCAAGGCCCTGTCTCTACTAAAAACAGAAAAACTAGCCGGGCGTTGTGATGGGCATTTTTAGTAGTCCTAGGTCCAAAGTAGCTGGGACGGAGCTGAGGCAGGGGATCACTTGAGCCAAGAGTTTGAAGTTGCTGTGAGTTATGATGCCACAGCACTCTACCCGGGGTGACAGAGCAAGACTCTATCTCAAGAAAAAAAAAAAAATCAAATGTTACCTTTAGGAGGGCTCTTCCTTAACTAATCTTCCTAAAATAGCAACCCACCCTATTCATACCCCTCTAGCTCTCAGAAGGTAACCTGTTTGTTTGTCATCCCCAGCCGGGCTGTAGCAGGCACCTAGCCTGCTTGTCCCCACCGTACTCCCAGCTCCTGCGGCAGCTCATGGCTGTGTGTGCTGAGTGAGTACAGACTGGGTGTACCAATTGCATCACTTGACTAGATCTCAGATTGTCATTTCCAGGTTAGTTCCTTATGTTTTCGTGGTCACGTCTTGGGCTGCAGCTAACTGTCCTGCCTTGAACCCCCTCTGCTCTCCTGCTTCCTTCTCTGTTCAGAGTGTCCCGTCCCAGCCTATCCAAATTCTCTCCTTCTCCCAAAGCTCATCCTGAGATGTGCACACAGGACCTGCACCCTGCTCGGCACGTATAGCGTGAGCGTGCTCTGCCACCCTGGACGAGCCCTGAAGACGGAAGGTCTGTCTGTTTCTCTCATTTCTGTGTGCCTGCACTGCCCTGTCCCCGCTCTGGGGGCTGCTGGGAGGTGTTAGCGGCACTATGTCATCTGTTGTCCCTCATTAGCGTCTCTGCCAGGTGTCAGCACCTCCCCGTTTCTGAGCAGTGCTCCCATGAGCTGGTGTAAAGAGGCAGAGCTCTTACTTCTGGCTTCCAACGTTTCATCCTCCCCTAGCACTGACCCAAGGGTCCTCTGATGCTGACGGTGACAGGAGGAGATGGGAGTCAGGAAGTCCTGATCTTGGCTGACCTCATTACCTGGTAGCCCAGGGAATTGTTCTGAATCCCAAACTGCGGCACGCCGGGGTCTGCACACATGGTCAACGTTGGATCTGGATTGTCAAAACAAAGACACAGATCGTGGGTCACCGGAGCTGTCACTCTGAGAAACAGGGGCAGGAAAGGAGGCATAGCCCAACTTCCTTCCCTTTTGAGGTCTCCACCTGAATTCCAGCCCCAGCTGACTATTTGATTCCCCAGAACACGTTAGCTCCGGCTGGTTTGTATCCTACTTTAAGGAGCTCAGAAGAGAATGACTTATTTCCTTGAGACCTCTGAAGTCAGGGAAGGACAGTCATCGTCTCACGCCCTAAGAAGGCTGCCCTCTACCCCGCGACGCTCTGTCCCACAGATCACCTCTCACCTATGCAGCTGGGCTGAGTGCCGCTCCACGTCCCATCTGACTGGCAAAACCTTCGTGGAGAGCCCACCAGCAGCAGAGGGGGGTGGCAGGAGTAGGAGACGGACGACCTGTAAGAGAAGCCTCGGTCCTCTCTCCTCCCACGGGGCGGGACCCCAGGATCGCCACAAAACACAGCTGGGAAGACAGAGGGAGAAAGGTGGGTCCAAGTCGCTTTCTGGACCGCAGCCTACCTCTCCCGCACAGCCTCCCTTTCTTCTCTGCATTGTTTTCTTCCTGGTTTTGCTCGAACTCTGGGGACTGGCAGCCCCAGGCACGTGCTGTACCTCCCTCAGCGCTGTGGCTGGTGTCTGTATCCCGAGTGCTTGTGAATGGAGCACCATTATGGGAAGTTCAGAACACTGAGGGAAAAGAACCCCGATTACAACCCCTCTGTTCAAAACTTTGTTCCATTTTCACACATATTCTTTTCTGGTCTTTGTTCAGTTGTGTGCAAACTTTCACAGAGCTGAAAAACCAAAGTCCATGTGACTATGAATCTTGCCTCATTCACTTAATATTGTCCGGTAAGCGTCTTCCCGTTTCTGACATCACTGTCCCCTACTGGCTACACGATTTTGCACGGTTGGTTGTATCATGATTACTTTTTATCATAACTATTGAATTAAATACATTCTGATATAAAATCACACATGCCTTTTCTTTCAAACATATTATCTTTTTAGGAGAACTTTCTAGGAGTGGACTTATTTTTAAAGGTTAGAACATGTTTGCAGCTCTTAATGTAGACTGTTAAATTTCTTTCTCTAAAGGATGCACATTTACGCTGTGGTGGGGAGCATATGGGTGTACCCCTTTTGTTCAGGCCATGTTAACATCAGAGGGTATCATTAAAAATTAACTATCAAAGGCAAAGCTCCCATATTAAGTATTACTTTATGCTATGATGTGAGTGTGTGTGTGTTTGTGTACATAGAGTCATGAGGTTCATATCACATGCAAAATAAAGTGATAGTTGGACCTGCAGCCTATACCTCAGAAGCTGGGGAGTCTAGGCTGACCAGTTAGAAGTCAGTTAAAAGCCAAGTTGATCTGAAGTTACTGTATCATGGAAGAACAAGAAATACAAATGGCTGAAGTTAAGAGGGTGAGGCTCAGCCTTTCTAATAAGCAAAGCAATGCCAATTAAAATAATAATATGCCTTTTTTAATGCCTTAGGCTGGTATATATTAAAAATAAATTGGCACAATCCATTGAAGACAGTTTGGGAACACATGTCAAGAAATGAAAAGTGATTGTCATTGGCTCAGCAGTCTCACTCTGAGGACTTTACCAGGAGAGCAAAAAGAAATGGGATCTCCAGGGACATTTATTACATAACTGCCTCTAACATAATTAGATTAGAGAGAACCTAAATTCATTACAAGTAGGAGATGATTAAACAATCAGTGGTTTCTGCAGCAAGGAAATTCTTTAAAGCCATTAAATATGATGGTGCATAGAGCAGTATTATGGGAGGTGTTGATGAAAAGTTTTTGGTGGCTTCCCGATGAACACAAGTTATGAAAAAGTAAGCACAGCATGGCCCAATACTATTCATAGAAAACTGCATCCATATCTCTACAGATGCGGAAATGCACAGGGATCCACGTGGAAGCACAACCAAAAGCTTAACTGTGGCTGCCACTGGGAAGTGAAAGCTTAGAGGATTTTTACGGTCTTTGTGTTTTCTAATGTAGAATACATTTTTATAGCAATCAGAATTCATCATTAAATAGCAATTCCGCTATTTCTCCAGAGGACAAGCAACGTTGCTGAGTCCCCACTCAACCAGGAGCCTTTGCAACTTTTCCTGGTGGTACGTGAAAGTCAGAGGGACCTTGGGCACCATGGACCACGCAGCTGTGTCCACTTTGGAGCTACTAGCTTGAAGCTCTGCTGAAATTCCCAAATGGAAGCAAATGTTCAGAGGCACCCAATGTCACGAGTCTGTGGATGGTTTTCCACAGAGTTAGATCAACGCCAATGAGAAAAAAAATTAGCTCCTACTGTTTGTTGAAAGCACAGGCATAGAGAAAACCTTCCAGAGCCCATTCATGGGTGTAACAAAGAATGAGTGACCTGGAACCTGCTTCTCTGGGGACCTTGGTAAGGAATGAATGCTAGAATGGATTTGAAACTCTTCAGAATACAACTGGGCCAGGTGGGTAAAAAATAAAGCATCTCACCAGGAAACTGAAGGTCCCTGGAAGCCTTTTCTGTGCAGGGTGTTTTCCATGAAGACAGATACGTTTCTAGCACTGGTTGTCACCAGATCTTTGTCTGGGGCCTAATTCCTTTCCACTGTGAGTCTGGACAATGTCTGAAGCCAGGGCTCAATTAAGGAATTCTCATTTTTCTTACTCTGAACTCCCCTTCCTCTTTAACAGTGTCTTTGATGAAGGGCCTCCCTGGTGTAGGGGATTGCCTGCTCTGAGCCTTCCAGCAGCGGAGCTCTGGGGCATGCTGGGGAGGGAGCCATTGGGTGTGAGTGACTTACGGAAACACTGAGGCAGCTCCCCGGTCCAGGACCCATTTCCCTCGCAGGTGAGCACCGCAGGCAGGGAGAGCTGGTACCCCTCCAGGCAGGCATAGGTCACACTGGAGCCCCACGTGAAGTCAGACCCCACCACTTTCCCATTGGGGATGAGCTGAGGCGGCACGCACATGATAGCTGGGGGGAGACCAGAAAGGCTGAGAGCTGGTGCTATTCTGGTGAGACCAGCCCTGCCCCCATCAGTGATGTCACCATCACCTTGCACCTGCTGGGTGTCTGGGCTAAGCAGAGAGAACCAGAAAGGACGCCTCTAAATGCAAAAGTTTGGTCTCTTTGCACCTTACAATGCCTTTTCTCCAGCGTGACAACCCAGGTCTTGCTTTGCACAGCCCTTCCCTTGGTGTTCAAGGCCCGGGCCTTGCCTTCGTAGCTTTGGACTCCCTCCTGGCAGGTATTCAGGGACAAGTTCTCACCTTGCATAATGTGAGGGCTTTGCCTTTTTACTCCCTCCCTTCTAGGCCCTCAGGGCCTCCATCTCACTTCTAGATTTTTGGCTCTCGGTCCACATCTGCAGCCCCCAGACGCACCTTTGCAGACAGGCTTGGTACCATTCCATGTTCGGTCCTTGGTGCAGCTCAGCACAGACACCCTATGTGATTCCATTGTATAGCCAGGGACACACTGGTATGTCACGGTTTTGTTGTACCTGAAGTCATTGCCCAGCCGGAGGCCATTGGCTGGAATCCCAGGGTCCCCACAGTTTATGACTAGGATAAAAGAGATATAGTACTGTTCACTCCCAGCCCAGACCCCATTTCTCCTCTCCCCACACTACCTCTGTCATTCCCTGCACACAGACAAGAAAGAAAGCTGTGGGATCAGGGATGATGCCCAGCCGGGCATTGCCAAAGTCCACTTGGTCAAATGCCCCATCTCGGCCCTGTCATTGCCCACACCCTCCTTATGCACCCCAGAAACTTGAGCTATGAAGACCATTCTTCTTATTCACCCCCCACCAGGGGATACCCAGAAGGCTGCTCAGTTCCTAAATGAGGCTGGGACCTTGGGAGAGGAGGGTTTCCAGGTTAAAGAGCCTAAGATGTGTTAATAGATCACCTAAGATAATTGTTTGTCTGCCCTGTTGCCTGTCACCTGATGTTGTGCTTAGGAGGCTTTTCTCTGCAGGCTGAGCAGCCTGGAAGCAGGGTCTGTGGCCCGCAAAATGGTCATGCCTGTGTGATGGTGGGGTGGGGTTTGGTGAGCTCTGGTTCCAGAACAAAAGTGAACATGAGATGGGCCTTTAGAGGGAGCCTGAAATCATAGACTAGGGCTTCGACAGGAGAATATTGTCAGATTCCCTCATCTTATCTCCTCTCTCCACCTGGGCCCCGTTGGGACTCACTCCAAGGAAGAGGTCTAGGGCTGCCCTGGAGAGGAGAAAGCAAGGGAGCTGTGAGGCCACACTGATGAGAGGGTGGGGATGGGCACCAGGAAAGAAGGAGGAGACAAGGATGGAGGCAGCTTAAAGTGGAAAAAGAATTAGGCTGAACCCTGGGGGGTGGCCCCAGAGGAGAAAAGAAAGCCCGAGGAATTGGCTGAAGCCTGAGAAGTAGCCAATGTATGTAGATTGTCACCCTCTCCGAGCCTCCCTTATCTCACGGGTAGCATGGGGCTACTAGGAGCTACTTCATGGGGCTGTGTTGAGACTCAAACAGTATATGCATCTCAAATAAAGCACTTAGCGCAGTGGCCGCCCCGCAGCACATGCTTAGTCAAGAGCAGCTAGTCTCGTGCTTCTCTCAGCCCCAGCCGGCCCACCAGTTTCCCTCCGACAGCCTTCTCTGGTGTGCAGGAGCTGGATCACTGAGCCCCCCGTTTGCCACAGAGTCCAGAGGGCTTGGGCTCTCACCTATGCACTCGGGGTCACTGCCTGTCCAGGTGCCATTGACTGAGCAGTGGCGGCTGAGCAGGCCTGTGGCGTAGTAACCTTCCCGACACTCATAGACGATGGAGCTGGAGAAAACCAGGCCGTCACTGAACACAACTCGGGCGTTGCTGGGAGTCCCAGGATTCCCACAAGCGATCACTAGGAAGCCAAAGGAGCACGTTATTTACCAAACCAGTGGCGGGCATCACCTGGGGGACTGAGAGCTGCCCAGAGTGGAAGCCACCTGCTACATAGGGACCCTCTGCCTGGAAATGCTGCTGTCATATCTAATTATCTCACCCCTAGTCGGGAAGGAGACACCTATATGTATCTTTTTTAATTTCTAAAAAGTCCTGTCTTTTTTTCTGGAAAAAATGACTCCATCTGCTTTATTCTCACTCTAAAATTTTAAACACAATTCCTTAATATTATCAAATATATAAACAGTGTGTAATTTTCAATAGTGTCTCTCTCTTTTTAAAATAGTTTTGTTTGAATGAGGATCCAAATAAAGCCCACACAAGACTTTGGCTGACACGTCTCTAAGACGGTGAGTACAGAGATGACTCCTCCCTCTCCTACAGTTTATTTGTTGCAGAAAGCAGGGCATTTGTGCTGCAGAACCCCCCGTTTTCTGGGCTTTGCTAAATGCATCAATGGGGTACAACTTAATGCATTTCTCTGTGCCCTGCAGGTCCTGTAACCAAGGTGTACTTTTTGGCAAGGGTACTTCACAGTTTGTGCCTTTCCCGTTGCATAGAATCAGGAGGCACAGAAGGTCTAGGGCTGTTTTCTCATTCAGGATGCTGAGGCTGAGCAGTGGTTTCAGGCTTGTCTGCCTAACCCAGAACTAGAATGTTCCCATCTTCACTTATCAGTTTCTGCAGCAAGTGAAGATTGCTGATCAGGTTCATTATTTCATTAGGGGTTGGAAAAGGGCACTATTCTATCATTCTTTCTGCCTTAGGTAGTCCTCTTTAAGAAAGAAGCTTCCCATCATCAAATATTTGCTTACCCTGAAATATATCGTTCATACATGAAGGCCACAGAATGCGTACCCCTTTGTTTTTTCTTCATCTAAGATCAGAATAAGGAGTCAGTTTCTTAACAAGTGCCCAAGACGACTAATGAGGTTTCTTAAGAACCCTTTCAAATTTGTGGATTTAAAGTTGATGACATGCATTGCCATTGCTGTTCTTTTTTTTTGGCCCGGGTTGGGTTTGAACCTGCCACCTCCAGTATATGGGGCCTGCGCCATACTCCTTTGAGCCACAGTGCCGTCCACCATTGCTATTCTTATTGATGCTCAAATTATCATGTCTTTGACCAATGGGAGCCTTTTCATATTGGCTCCTAAGTTCCTTTCATATGACCCCAGTTATCTTTGGCGAATTCCTTGCTGGAGTGACAGGACATTCTATGTTTATCTTGTATATTTCCTGCCCTAGCCTTACTCCAAAGAGCCTGGCTTGTTTTGAGAGAATGGATTGAAAGATCACAATCAGGACACTAAAAGTACTTATTGCTACTGAGCTGGTCATTGATTCTAGAATTTAAGAATGGATAAAGCTGGAGAGATCACTTTTTCAATTCAGAATACATCATGCATTTATGTTGATATTGCCAATCCAAATTCAGAATTAAGAGTTTTTTCCTTCCTACGGTGCATCTTACAAGAGTACACGTGAAATTTAGTAAATGTAGAATATAAATGTCTTAACACAATAACTAAGAAAATGCCAGGAAGGCTATGTTAACCAGTGTGATGAAAATGTGTCAAACGGTCTATAAAACCAGTGTATGGTGCCCC
>CAUYPK010165079.1:0-27011 GCA_963574355.1 Loris lydekkerianus | reverse complement strand
TTTATGCATATTGCTTTTATTCATATTTTACATAGTAACTCACAATATATGTAGTTACCATTCTGCTTTGTTAACTTTAATGCTATAGCACCACATTTTCCACATTATCCAGACTCTTCAGAGACGTTGATTGTTGTTGTTTTTTGAGACAGAGTCTAAATAATTCCGAATTTTTACATAAGTAAATTACTAACATATAAATACATATACACATAATAAATCTTAGTCAAAGGTATTGGTTAGCTAGTTTCTGACTGAACTTTTACTATAAAAGGAAAAACATTTTCCTCATAAAAATGTTTTTATTTTAGAACAATACTTCTTATAGTAATTTGTAGGAACAGTACAAAGAACTTTCTTCCTAAAGCATTTGAGACCATGTTCCTATAATGTCCCACCATCCTTATTATTTCAATGTGTATTTTTTAAACCAAGGACATTCTCAACCACATGACACGAAAATCAGGAAATAAAAATTGGCTACTGATAGTCTGAGACCCTAGCAGGGGTCCTCAAACTACAGCCCACGGGCTACATGAGGCGGTATGATTATATTTGTTCCCGTTTTGGTTTTTTTTTTTACTTCAAAATAAGATATGTGCAGTGTGCATAGGAATTTGTTCATAGTTGTTTTTTTTTTAAACTGTAGTCCAGCCCTCCAACGGTCTGAGGGACAGTGAACTGGCCCCTGTTTAAAACGTTTGAGGACCTCTGCTAGGCAAATTTTATTTTATGCTGTCCTCTGTAACGAAAGGATCCATACGTTATTGCATACGTCACTCTTTAAAAAATTATTTTATTTCCCCCTGGCAGTAGCCTTGCATTAATAATTCTTGATATTTTTAATTCTACCTCACTCAGCTTCCTCTCTCTCTTTTTTACATACAGTCTCTCACTTTCTATTTGCTTTCTCTTGGATTTAGATATCTGTCATAATGGCCTAAACCTGCACACATTGCTTTGAGAAAGAAGCCTGAGACCTGTGTGTTACAAATAGAATTAATTGCATCAATGTGAACTTTTTATACTTGCTGACCTAGGAGTTACAGTCCTGTAAGACCTGGAACATAGCATCAACTCCACCCTTCCTGATTCATCATCTTCACCCATAATAGGCATGAAAAGTACTGCAGCTGTTTTTGTTTTGTTTTTTTTAATTGAAATGAAAACTTTTTATTTATTACGCTTAGCTACATAAATCAGCTTAGTTAATTTCTTTTATACTTATTGAATTAGTTATTGTCGCATTCAGTACATATATTAGTTTTTAGAATCCCCTCCCCCTAAAAAAATCTAAGGTGAAATTTCCTAGTGATCAAATGAAAGTAAAAAATAGCCCCAGCTGAGCTGATACAATAACTACTAACAACGCCCTCTGGTGTGCCTCTTCCCTCCGTGGTCAGCCGAGGTCACAGGGCTACGTGGAAGAAGCGCCCATTCATCGGTCAAATACTTACTGAATACCTATTATATGCCAAACACATAAAATTGCTGACCTCGGATGATCAGGGTGTCTATAAAACAACCCAGACAAAAGCCTGGGTATATTTTTTCTACGTCTACCCCAGAAGTATTAATAATAAATCATATCCCTTTATAATTTTGGTTATTTTTAATACTTACTGCACATGAATTGCTTTTCTTCTCGTGTAATTTTAGTTTGAACATCACATGCTATTTCACAGTCTTCCTTATAAGCCGTGTCATTACTTTTACCCTCTTCTTTTGCATTAGATACATCTTCTACAATGTTAGCTACTGGCGAAACCTTCACATTAAAAAATAGAAATAAGAATAAAATAGATGAAATACGTTGTATGACCTAATATATTATAAATAAGAAGACTAGGAAAAAGGTTACATTTCAGGACATATGAGGTTGACCATTAGAAAAATAATAAGTAACTGGTCAGCTCAAACCTGTTGAATAACCAAAAGTAGATGGATAAATTGTTTAATTTCCTAAGTGACTGCTCACAGGACTACCTTTGAAATCTGAAAGTTTAGAGAATAGCTAAGCGATTTTTTTTTTTACAACCCAATCAGGTATTCCATTATCAAAGTTAATTAAAAATAGCAGCCTAGTTTTTAACCTGGGCCTGAAATTTCTTTAAAAATGTTTCATAAGAAATTTGTTAAGAGTCAGTCCTTAGTTGATAGTTTCTTCATTTTAAAAATAGTAACAGTTAAGCGAAGTCTCGATATTTCTAAATAAACATTTTAATTGATCCATACGTTTTATTTGGTAGCATAATTAATCTTTTCAAACCTCTAATATATTCCCAAAAGCTAATCATCCTTTCCTAGCTAAAATAATATTGTTAAAATTCTTACCGTAGAACGAGGTACACAGTTACCTTGTACAGCTTCTCCACAAATAAAAATATGTACATTTAATAACAAGAATAAGGTTTTCGATAGAGACATCATACTTTTCTTGGATAAATGAAAACACTTCTTCAAATATCAGTCAGCTTTCTGTGGAAAGAACTACTGTGCATTGAACCTTCAGTTAAAAACTTCTGGAAGGTGTACAATAAAAACAGAAGCCAATACTTACTAGTTTCCAGGCCCTCATTTGAAACCACACCCTACATATGAAAAACAGGGTAGACTGCAGAGATCCTGCCTTTCTAAATCACACAACTCCTTTCTATCACTTCATGCCTGCATTATAAATCCGAGCTTTTGCAATATAGAAATGGATAAATAGAAAATAAATGAAATAAAGGATAGATACAGATAGATAAAGCATGAATTTATCTAATTTTTTTTCCATCTAATTTTTGTGAGGCAGATTTTTCCCATTGGAAAAAGTACTTTTGATAAGTAATATCTCAATAATTACGAAATGATTTACAGAAAAATAGTAAGGAAGTAACAATGATTGGTGGAGTGAGAAGAATATTACATTGGAACTATTTCTATAACACGCTAAGTAGAAATTTGATCAATGTGGACATTCAGGGCAAGTAATTCAGACTTAAAATATGCTTTTAAGATGCCAAATCTAGGCATCTAATTTGGATTCTAATTAATTTGTATGTATTACAGTTATATTGTTAAAAATTGTTAAATGCTGAACATATGAGAAATGATGTTACTGAAAATGAAGGTTGATAGAGTAATGTCTATGATGAGTCTTCAAATTTTCCCTTTAGCAAGGTCTCTTTCCCTTCATTCTAAAATGCCTAACCTTTATCATCTGGAAATTAAGAGGCAAAGCAAAACTTTCCTTGCTCTTTTTAACTCGGTTCAATGTATTATCTTCTCCATCTCCTTTCCTTTCCTGAGAACCGTCCTGCCAGGACCATGCATAGTTTTTATAACACTAGCAGAATATCTGAAACTCAGTAAGCGCTCAACTATTTACCTAATGAAGAGTATCCTAAACTAATTGCCTATCCTCTCACTTTACTTCCTCACCAGCTACTATTTAAACCCAAACACTCTTATCTTCTATTTACTGAAACAACTTTGTCAGAGTTTCTCCAGGGAAGCAGCGAGGTGGTTGGGAATGCTGGCTCTGAGACCAGACCACCTGGTTTGAAGATTGATTTCACCACTCCCTTACTCTGGAAACTTGAGCAAAGTTACCTAATATTGCTCTAGCTCAATGACCTCCTTAGAATGGAAACTGTTTTATGGATTCAAGTGATCTAACATAGGTAAGCACTTAGCACAATGTGTGAGGAAACAACAGGCCTTCAAATGTCGTAATTATTATTATTATTTCACTTCACCTATATGTAGTTCTAACATTGCTAACAATATTCATGACCTTTATAATTTATATGAGGAGTAGATGAGTATACATCCTTAATCTTAAATTTCTACTTGAAGTCTTATGAAATTGATGTGAAGATGGCAGAACTTTAGCAAATTTAAGCCAGCCAGATGTTAAAATTCTTTGTTCTTTCTCAGCTTGCCCAGAGACAAATTCAGGAAATTCTTATTTGAGCAAGAAATACTTTGGCAGGAGATGGGAAAAAATAGCCTCAGCCAACATAAAAGTAATAACACAAAAAGTTGTCCATCATAGGATGCCATATGATTTATAAGATTATGTTGAATTAAATAAGCAAGAAGCCATTGCCCAAACTATCTCCATAGTTTGAGTTTCCCTCTAGCAAACTGAAGCCTATTTTTTGTAACAAATAGCAAGGTTTCAGCCAATCACAGGCAGCCAACAGATCAGACCATGCCCAAACAAGGCAAATGCCTAGCTATAGCCAATTAGATGATTCTGCTACTTTGCTTCTGCGCTTGATCTTAGCCAAAAGGCCAAGAAGCAATCCATTACTTTGCTTCTGTGTTGGTCCTATAAAAGCTTGCTGTTCCCACTGTTGGGCGGAGCTCTCTGAACCTCTTCTGATTCTGAGTACTACCCAACTCGTGGATTCTTTGCTCAAATAATCTGATTTGATATGTCTAAAGTTTTTTAACGTAATATTTAAATAAAATAAGTTATATGAACATGGTTTGTAACCATAAGGTAATTATTACTAATTTCCTTTTTAAAGAAAACATCATTAACAATTTATGAGGCTGTATTAAGGAAGCTGGATGTCTAACAGTCATCTCACATTTAACGTGTTTGAAGCTTAACTCTTTTTCTTTTTACTACCCCTATCTATTCCTCCCCATATCAGTAAATGGCAATATTCTTTATCTAGTTGCACCAGCTCCAAATCTGAGAGTCACATCTGACTTTTTTTTCCCTCACTTACAGCCATCCATCAACTTATCTTATTGGCTCAAAGTTCAAATTTCAAGCACATCTTGCCACCTCCATTGCTACCATCCTAGTCCAAGTCTTTGTCACCTCTCACCTAGCCTACTATGATAATCTTCTGTCTTTGTTATTTCTAGGTTTATCCCCTATAGTCTATAGTTTCCCCACAGCAGCTGTAGAATCACTTTTGCAGATTGAATTATATCATGCTATTCTACTCAAAATTCTCCAATGGGTTTCCTTCCAATGGAAATTGGATTTTACAGTATGTCCTTAGATACATTTTAAGTCCCCACTGAATCTGAGACATGTACTTCTCCATTTACCTTACCTGGTTCTAGTACAACCATAGCAGCCTTCTTGCTGTTCTTTGAAGACCACAATATGATTCTGCCCTCAAAGCATTTTTGTGCTTACAAAAAAACCCCCAAATAGCCAAAGCAATCCTAACCAAAAAGAACTTGGAGGCATCATATTACCTGATTTCAAACTATACTATTAATACAAGGCTAAAAAGTATGGTGCTGGTATAAAAGTATGGTGCTGGTATAAAAGTAGTCATAGACCAATGGAACAGAATAGAGAAGCCAGAAATTAAACCATCTACCTATAACCAGCTGATCTTTAACAAAGCAGACAACATATACTGGGAAATGGAAGTCTTATTCAACAAATGGTGCTAGTAAAATTGAATGGCCACATGCCGAAGAATTAACCAGGACCCCTATGTCTCCCTATATATAAAAACTAATTCAAAGCAGATAAAATACTTTAATGTAAGACATAAAACAATAATAATTCTAGGAGAAAACATAAAAAAAAAAAACTCTTCTAAACATTGTCCTACGCAAAGCTTTTTTAACTAAGACCATAAAGCCAAATACAGAGACAACAAAAATAAATAAATGGGACTTAATTAAATTAAAAAGTATGTGCCTGGCAATGGAAATAAACAACAGAGTAAAAAGAAAACCTACAAAGTAAGAGAAAATATTCACAAACTATCCAACAATGGACTAATAATAAGAACATACAAAGAACTCAAATCATCAAGGAAAAAAAAAACATTAAAAAGTGGGCAAAAGACATGAACAGTTTTTCAAAATAAGATAGAGAAATGGTCCACAAATACATGAGGAAAAGCTCAACGTCACTAATTATTAGGAAAATGCCAATTAAAACTACAATGAGATACCACCACCTTACCCCTATCTGAATGGCCATTGATTAAAAAATCAAAAACAGTAGATTGTGGTGTGGATGTGGAGAGAGAGGATCACTTGTACACTGTCGGTGGGGTTGCAAATTAGTGCAACCTCCATGGAAAATAATATGGATATTCCTCAAAGAAATAAATGTAGACCTACCATTTGATCCAGCAATCTCATTGCTGGGCAATCTACCCAAAGGAAAAGACGTCGTATTATCAAAGACTTCTACACTCAAATGTTTATAGCAGCACAATTCACAATTGCAAACATATAGAATGAACCTAAATGCCCATGAGTTCACAAGTGGATTAAAAAAAAAAAAAAATGTGGTTCATACACATATACCATGGAGTACTACCCAGCTATAAAAGGAATGAAATAATGTCATTTGCAGCAACATAGGTGAAACCGGAGACCATTATCCCAAGTATCTCAGGAATGGAAAACGGAATACTGTATGTTACCACCAATAAGTGGGAGCTTAAAACTATGGTGCACAGGGGCACAGAGAGATAGAAAGCACAGTGCAAATCAAGAAGGTGAAGGGTAGGAGGTTAAGTGTGGGATAAAATCTTACCTATGGGGAACATAAATACTCTTCTGGAGACAGGCACACCAACAGGCGTGCCTTCCATACAACACAAACATTTTGCCCCCTTAATATTTTGAAAATAAAAAAATAAATTAAAAGCTCAGCCTCCCCAGGGCACATTCCAATTTGAGTCATTCCATCCACGTTTGCAAGTATTATTTTAAGTAGTTTCCAACAGGAAAAGTCTATTTTGAACTCTTAAAAAAAAAGAAATTGATTCACAGAGACAGAGACATTTAGTGGTGGGTGAATAACCTTTATTTGGTTTGTACATTCTGCCTCCAATCTGGGAGTTCTTCCATGAAAAAACTGGCTGAAATACAGTCAGAATTTTTATGTGCTTTTTTAATATTGGGTTCCAACACAAAGTTGCAGCCTTTTCCCAAATCTTCACTTGCATAGCGATTAAATTCGTGACTAAAAAAAATCCATTTAATTTTCCATATTTCCAGAAACAATTTGAATACGATGATCTCGTTTGGCATATCTTCGCAGGAGATTAGTAGGTTTGCTACGATGGTCCATTTTCAGAATCTGGCAGCAAGGCAAGGACCGTTTAGAAGCCTTTGAAATGTTGACCTTATAAAGTAGGGGAAAAGCAAGGAAGTCGACTGCAGAGGAAATGGCAGAAGCATCACCGAGAGGGTGAAAGAATGCAGAAAAGGAAAATTGCCACTTCACAAAGTTTTTTTATTTTTATTATTATTAAATCATAGCTGCATACATTAATATGATCATGGAGCATCATACACTAGCTTCATAGACCATTTGACACATTTTCATCCCAATAGTCAACATAGCCTTACAAAGCTTTTTTTAAGAGACAGTGTTTGGGGATTGTAATGCCCCTTCTGGGCATCGCTCACAACTCAAAATCCCCCAACTAGATTCGGTCGTTAAACAACCAGTCCAACTCCAAATTAACCCCCAGACAATCATTTCAGAAACCGCCCCATAACATTAGCCTGTATCTGCGGATTTTGCTTCTGTCTTTCGCCAGCCTCAATACCCCCACGAAAACACCCATATCATAAGGAGGGTAGGACTGAAAAGACTCTAGTCGCTCGGGCTGCCGGGGGTCTCTAACAGCCGCCCACAGAGCAGCTCCGAGGCGGCGGTGCGGCCGGCGCCTCCTATTGGCTGCCTCCGGGAGGCCCCGCCCCGCCCGACCCAGCCCCTCCCCTCCCCCGGGATTCGGTCGCGAAGGACGCGGCGTTGGTTGGTTGTCAAGATGGCGGCGGCGGGGTTCCTGGGGACACCTCTGCTGTTGCCAGGCAAGGTCGCTGCTGCCACAGCTACCATCGCCGCTACAACTACCACCGCCGCGGTGCGGGAACCGGGGCTGCCGCGGCCAGCCCTTCTGCTCTCGTGACGCGGGGCCCGAGAGACAGAGTGTGGGGAGGGGCGGAGGCGGCGGTGGAGGAAGCGGAGCTGCCATGCGGGAGGCGCCAGGGACCAGCGCGGAGGCGGCGCGGAGGTGAAGGATGCTGGCGGGGAGGCCCGGAGCCCGCAGCGCGGCGGCGGGGCCGGGCCCCGAATCCTGCGACGCCCTCGACAGAGCCCGCCGCAGCCCTGGGAAGGGCGGCGGGCGTCCCGGACCCGGCGCTTACCTGTATCCTTCCAGGCCGCGGCCGCCGGCGCGAGTGAGCAGCGGGGCCCGTCTCTTTCCGTTAGATTTCCCATTACGGCCGACGCGAGGTGGTCGAAATTAGCGAGTCATGTTCGTGCGAGTTATTTGCGTTAACAAACGCCGTTGCTCTCCTTCGCCCTGAAATTATATCATGTTTTTCTAATTCTGTGGCCGTTTCTCCCAACCACCTCGTCATCCCGCTTTCGTTCTTCGACTTCGCTGTGAACTATTTAAAATACATCAACCGTGTACTCAGTAGGTATTATTTTTTGCCTTCTGGAATTGTCCCTTCACGTCCTTTACTGACAGATTAACCACTTCCCGATTAAGCAGGTTACTTGGAGAAAGAAATTGCTCAAATAAGTAAAATGTTCTGCTGGCTTGTCTGTTTTAACAGGTATCCTGGCACGGCCCTAAATCCATATACCAGAGCCGCTAACGCCCAGCACAGTTTGATAATTTGTTTTGTTTTCCATCTCTGCCCAGTGTGTTGTCAGAGAGACAGCAGAGAGGAAGTAAGAGCAGCGAGGGACCTGGGTGCTTCCCAATCCGGATGAGCTTGAGTTTTCCCTGAGAATTGGTTGAGCTCTCTTTTGATGTTGCTGCTGGTTGCCTTTTAGAAAACTAAAAGAGTGATAGAGTTCTGTTAGCATATGTAAACTATGTTTATTCCTTTAGAGAATGTTATGATAATTAGAAGTTAACCTTTGTATTCCCAAGGGACTTGGGTGGCAGTGATGGGGCTGGGTAATCCTCGCCTTTATTCCTGGCAGAGAATGGAGTGTCTTCTCCTTCCAAGTTAACCCCCATTTTCTTATCCCCATTGTCTTCTAACTTCTGGGATGTTCTTTATAACTCGGTTACAATTTTACCAGCAAGTCAGCAGTTTGTATTGAGTCCACTCTTGGGAAGCACTGTTCTAAATTCTAGGGAGACAAACATAGTAGGTATGTACAGAGCTTCACTAATGGTAAAGTGTCTCTGCTCAGATCATGGTTTTCCTCAAGCTTCTATCCCTTCTTTCTTTGTTTTCTTTAGCCAAGTTCTCAGAATGGTAGCTTGCAATACCAACTTTTACTTGGCTCATCTTTTATTAACCCTGTTCAGTTGGCTTTTGCCCATACTACTCCCCAAAACTGCCCTCTCACAGATGTGCTCTTAAATAAAGAGGGTAATTTTCTGTATGGATTTAATTCTGCCCCCTTGACGTTATCTTTTCCTAAACACTGAACTCCTATTACATTGATCCTGATTTATCTCTAAAGGAGAAAATAAGGAATCATTGTAAATGACTCACGACAAAGTGTATCTTTCCATCATTTTCATTGATGAAGTAGATTTTATTTTTTAAATTTATATGATATGAACTTTGACACAAACAGCAAAGAAAATATTTGTAAATAGAACTCAGCAATACATGGAATGAACACACCAACTAGATTCTATTCCAAAATTATAATGATGGTTTCCTCTAAAGAAATACGTTACTAAAAATATATGTAAAGACTAAATATATAGTTAAAATTAGGCAAGTTGTAATTATCATTTTAAAATCCAATAACGTTGGCTAATGTGTGTGTGGTATGCATGTGTATTTGTTGGCTTACATGTATTATTGCTAGTATATATGTATGTATATGTACATATATACAAATACACATTTACATTGGAATAGAGGAATTCTTTTTGAACATAATAAAAACTGGCAGTAAATCAAGAATATTACATATATACTAGTTGTAGAACAGTAAATAAAGCACCTTTTATGTAAGTATCATTTAGATATTCTTAGTGTCTTTTATATTTCCCATTGGATACCTGGTACAGAATAGGTGCTCAAATTTGCTAAATAAAAGACTAAATGGAAAAAAAAAAAAAAAAAGAAAACAAATGAAAGCACCATAGTCTTAAATAAATGTCTTGGTAAAACAAAATTTGTATCTCTGCCCTTCTGCCTCAACCACCCAGTAAAGTAAAACTTCTATATGTGATTTCCAAATATAAATGCAATACTTAGAGGCCATCCAGCCTTCAGCTGAAGGGATTTCTCATTGGAGACAGAATTTCCTGACCCAAAGGCAGTAAAAGAACAAAACCTTATAAGGTTCATCTGATTAAAATTAGCTAAAGTTCTATTATTTCATTCTCTTAGAAGAGTTAAAAATAGAAATAGAATAAAGTTTGTTTAAAAATAAAAAGGGCTCTGCACCTGTAGCTCAAGCGGCTAGGGTGCCAGCCACATACACCAGAGCTAGTAGGTTGGAATCCAACCCAGGGCTGCCAATCAGCAATAACAACTAGAAATCCCCCCCCCCAAAAAAAAAAAAAAAAAAGTCGCTGGGCATTGTGGCAGGTGCCTGTAGTCCCAGCTACTTGGGAGGCTGAGGCAAGAGAATTCCTTAAGCCCAAGAGTTGGAGGTTGCTGTGAGCTGTAACGCCAGAGCACTCTACCCAGAGTGACAGCTTGAGACTCTGTCTAAAAAAAAAAAAAAAGGGGAAAGGCCTCTCATGTCTCCTTCATACTATGCCTCTTTTTCTCCATATCAATATCTGCAATCTTTGACCTTTCCATTTTATCCTAGCATCCACCTTACTTCTCTTTCTACCCTACCCAGTTTATATCCTGGTCTTGAATATACTTGCACATACTCTCTCCCCAACATGCTTGGCAACATCTCTTCTGCCTCAATCACTCAGTAACAACTATAGTCCTACTGCTGCACTCCTTCACTCAAATAATAAAAATGCTGTCAGAGATAAATGACAAAATAATACAGACTGCAATGCTACAGATAGATGGTTTCCAGCTGCACCTAAACAGAAACAGGGTTCTTTCTTGTTCCCCTTAATATCTCTGCCAGATCTCTATCACCTTCCACAACTCTTATTAGACTGTTTTACCACTTAAGAAGATATGACCGCCATGAACGCCCCTCAAGTCCCTCCTCCCCTCCTGACACACAGTGCAAACCCACGTACTTCTACTTACCTGCCTTTTTCCCAGCTCAGTGATGGGATATTACTTATACTGTAGGAAGCGAATCCATTCACTTGTCTACTTGTTTCCCTCCCCTGTGTTCTCGGTGACCCTGGATTAAAAATCATCCCACCTTACAATTTACATTTCAATTTCTCCATTTTTAAAAAATTATTATTGGGGAATGATTAAGGGTACAATGAGCCAGGTTATACTGCTTGCATTTGCTGGGTGAAGTCCCTCTATTAATAGTGTCCCACCCCCAAGAGGTATGTCACACACCGTGGCCTCACACCCCCCTCCATCCTTCCCTCTCTCCCTGCCTGGATTTCCCCTCCCCCTACCATATCCTAGCATCAATTGCCCTCATATCAGAATTGAGTACATTGGATTCTTGCTTCTCCATTCTTGTGATGCTTTACTAAGAAGAATGTATTTCAACTCCATCCAAATTAATATAAAAGATGTAAAGTCACCATCTTTTTCATAGCTGTATAGTATTCCATGGTACATATGTACCACAGTTTGTTAATCCATTCGTGGATTGATGGGCATTTAGGTTGTTTCCACAATTTGGCAATTGTAAGCTGAACTGCAATAAACAGTCTAGTGCAAATGTCTTTATGATAAAAGGATTTTTTTTTTCTTCTGGGTAGATGCCCAGTAATGGGATTGCAGGATCAAATGGGAGGTCTAGTTTGAGTTCTTTGAGGGTTCTCCATACTTCCTTTCAAAAGAGTTGTATTAGTTTGCAGTCCCACCAGCAGTGTAAAAGTGTTCCCTTCTCTCCACATCCACACCAGCATCTGCAGCCTTGAGTCTTTGTGATGTGGGCCATTCTCCCTGGGGTTAGATGGTATCAGGGTGGTTTTGATTTGCATTTCTCTGATAATTTGGGACAATGGACATTTTTTCATATGCTTGTTAGCCATTTGTCTGCCTTCTTTAGAGAAGGTTCTATTCATCTCTCTTGCCCATTGATAAGGGGATTGTTGGCATTTTGTTGTTGTTGCTTAATTTGAGTTCTCTATAGATTCTAATTATCAAGCTTTTGTCCCATTCATAATATGCAAATATCCTTTCCCATTCTGATGGTTGTCTGTTTGCTTTGGTTGTTGTCTCCTTAGCTGTACAGAAGCCATTCAGTTTAAGTACCTAAGTCCCATTTGTTTATTTTTTTTGTTGTAATTGCCACTGGAGTCTTCGTCATAAAGTCTTTCCCCAGGTGGATAGCTTCAAGTGTTCTGTCTACACTTTCTTTGAGGATTTTTATTGATTCATGCCTTAGGTTTAGATCTTTTATCCATCTTGAATCAATTTTGGTGAGTGGAGAAAGGTGCAGGTCCAGTTTCCGTCTTTTACATGTGGTTATCCAGTTCTCATAGCACCATTTATTGAATAGGGATTCTTTCCCCCGTGAATGTTCTTGTTTGGTTTATCAAAGATCAGGTGACTGTAAGATTTTAGTTTCATCTCATGGTTTTCTATTAGATTCCAGATGCCTATGTCTCTACTTTTCTTTCAGTTTCTCTTAATTATAAGAACCCTTTTAGCTATGTTCTGTTATCTCCTCTTTTATTCAGACCTCTAAAAGAAGAGTCCATATTCCCTGTCCCTGCCTTACATCACTCCTTTACTACATTCCAAAATAAACTTGAGCTGATAAAAAGGATGACTATAAAATTAATACACAATTAATAAATTAAAAAATTACATCAATAAAAACTGCAAAGTAGAGTTCCAATTTTTATGTATTTAAAAATATAATAACTTTGCCTGGGCCGGGCACAGTAGCTCACACCTATAATCCTAGCACTCTGGGAGGCTGAGGCAGGCAGATCACCTGAACTCATGAGTTCAAGACCAGTCTGAGCAAGAGTGATACCCCATCTCTAAAAATAGCCAGGCATTGTGGCAGGCGTCTGTAGTCCCAGCTAAGGCAAGATGATTGCTTGAGCCCAAGAGTTTGAGGTTGCTATGAGTTACAACACCATGGCACTCTACCAAGGGGCAACAAAATGAGACTGTTATCTCAAAAAGATTTAAAAATAAAATAAAAGTATAATAACTTTACCTGTTAAAGGGAAAGAAGAAATTTTAAAGGAAAAAATATTTCTAGGATAACACTAATTTATGCCATTAGAGTTTGAGGTTGCTGTGAGTGATGATGCCACAGATAATTTGCATAATTAAGTAAAACTTGAAATATCTGGGGAAAATGCTTACACTAGCTATGATAGAGGATTAATAACTATACTTTTTTTTTACCTGTATTGAACTTATTGAAATTTGTGGGTTTTTAAAATCAAGTTCTCAAATAGATAAATAGTTGGTGACTCTGAAATAATAATTCTCCAACGAGGAAAAAAATTAGTAATCAACATAGAAAGTATTCTATTTTGCTAATACATAAATAATAAAACATAGTTTTATACCTTATCTTTCTAAAAGAAAGTAGTACTACCCTATGCTTACGTGGTTTTACATTTCTAATGGCATAAATGTGCACAACCTCTTTAGAAATCACTATTTCCATAATGTATTAAGAGATGTAAAATACCTATGCCTTTTGTACTGTTTTATCTACCTTGGATAATTCTTGAAGGCATCATTCAACAGGCTTTAATTAAGGTATTGCTTTATTCTAAGAGCCATGTCAGGTATAGGAGTTATATAAATATAGAGGAGACACATATGATGTACTCATGAAGGTGTCATCAAGTCATCGGGGGGAGGATAGAAAAGACTTCACAGAGAAGAACTGCTTGAGGTCCTGAAAGGATGAGTAAATAGCCAAACATGTGCCAAGAGATAATGGTATGATACGTCGTGGCTTATTAATAATTATTTGTGTGGCTGGGCATAGGATGCATGTAGGGAAATGTTGAAAAATGAAGTTTAAAAAAAAAAAAAACAGATCTTAAAATGTTTTAAAGGCCAAGAAATTTGGAATTTTATCATGAAAGTGATAGGAATCTTTTAGAGAACAAAGAATAAGAAACAAGCTGCATGTAATCCCATGCTTGGGAAAGGCAAGGTGGGAAGATCACTTGATGCCAGGAGTTCAAGTCCAGCCTGGGCAACATAGGGAGAACCTACCTCTACAAAAAAAAAAAAAAAAAAATTGTTGAAAATTAGCCAGATATAATGGTACATGCCTATAAATCTAGCTGCTAGGAAGGCTGAGGTGGGAGGATAGGTCAAGCTAGGAGTTGAAGGTTGCACTGAGTAATGATCACACTCCAGCCTAGGTGACAGAGCAAAACCCTATCTCTGGAGAAATAAAATAAAAAATAATGGAGAACAATCAGATTTGCATTTACCTGGCTTTGTGGCGGTTCAAATATGGAGTTGCCTTTTTAGGAGTATGGAGATGAGTTAGTAGAGTACTGAGGTAGTCCAGACAAGGAATTTAAAGTGCCTGAGCCAAGACAATGCAAGGGGGTACAGTGGAGGGGAAACAGAATCAAGATAGCTATAACGGGTTTGGGAAGAAAATGGGTTATATAATGCATAGTTATTTGCCAAGGTGATACATAAATATATACGCACATATATATATATAATTTTTTTTTTTTTTTTTTGAGACAGAATCTCATTGTGTTGCCTTGGCATCATAGCTCACAGCAACCTCAAATTCTGAGCTCAAGCGATCCTTCTTGCCTCAGCCTCCTTAGTAGCTGGGACTACAAGCCACCACACCCAACTAGCTTTTCTATTTTTAGTAGAGACGGGGACTGGCTCTTGCTCAGGCTGGTCTCAAACTCCTGAACTCCAGCTGTCCATCTGCCTAATTCTCCACCTGCTAGAATTACAGGCATGAGCCACCCATGCCTGGCCAATGGTAATATATTTTAAACAACCTAAATGGGGAAGAGTAAGTTGGCAGAAGAAGAAGAAGATAAGATAGGGTAGAATAGACTATGCATTTAAATTATAATCATGTAAAAAAAATTTTAAATAAATTATAATCATATGTTATTTACTCAATCCCACTTGGTTTAGTTTGGTTTTGTAACGTTAAGTATATAGTTGTGGTGGGTGCCGTAGTCTCAGCTACTAAGGAGGCTGAGGCAAGAGAATCGCTTGAGCCCAAGAATTGGAGATTGTTGTGAGCTATGATGCCAGGGCACCTTACCGAGGGAGACATAATGAGACTCTGTCTCAATAAAAAAATGAAATAAAAAAAGTTAAGTACATAAAAATTACCTTCTTTTGAACAGTTATTTATCAGCAATTCTTACAGAAATACCCTCAATACGATACAGCTCATAAAAAAAACAAAAATTTAAAGTCATCTAATATTTTTAAACTTGAATACCATGTTTGAAAAGATACAAAGGCAGCAGCATTATTTATGATGCAGCAGACAAAACCTATACAGTATTATATACACATATGGAGAATCATTTCATTTTAGAATATATGGTTGTCAGAGCGTTACAAACACTTGTGATTTTCTTTATGCTCTTGTGATGAGATCTCAGACATGTTGAACAGAGAACAGAATTTTCTCTACTTGTAGATAGTCCTCCATGCTTCTCACATAAGCAGAAGTAACTTCCCTCTCCCCGTGTTGCCCATGTGTACCCTGAAAGGAAGTTATTCTTTATTGCCTAGTTAGGACTTTTAGTTGCTAGCTATCTTGTGGAAATCTGGATCCTAATAAAACTATCAGAGAAGAACAAGATACACTTTTTCTTTTTGCTTCATTTTTATAAATCCTTCAAAAGAAAATGTTTGAGAAAAAATAGAATGTGTGTGAGTGTTTGGTCTTTGTGTTGAAGTAGTACAAAATTGTATAAAAAAAAGTAAAATGAATTATGACCTATGATATAAAGGTGGTTAAATAGCAACATAATTGAAAACAAGCTCACATTAGCAAATATTTAAACAACAAAAAATTCAAACATGATTCTTTTCAAACATATAAAAATGTAGTTCCCTTAGAATGTTGATGTTGAAGCACAGTAGGATCCTGAAATTAACACATTTTGAATTAACAAATTATGTGAAGTTTAACTTGTTATTGAATGTATTTTTTGTATTCTATTTTACCACTAATAATTTGTGGCACATAAAATTTTTTTTTATTAAATGCATCTGAAAGAGAATTTTGCCTCTGTTTTTGTTTCATTTTTGTTGGTTTTTTGCTGTTGTTGTTGGGGATTTGTTAAGAGTACAAAGAACCAGGTTCCACTGATTGCATTTTGAATCTCTGTTTTTGGAAAAAAAAATTTTTTAAAGTTAATCTGAAAAAGACAAATAGGTATACCACATGAGCTGTGACTTCAGTGGAATCTCATGTGCATCCACTTCTAATGATGAGGTACTAAATATGATAAAGTGGTAAGTTAATTTTTTTAATTTAACATTATTTAAAATAGCAAATTACTGTGACAAATTTCATAAAGGTATTTAATAATAGTTAAAATACAAAAAATTAAGAAAATCGGTGATATCAATACAACTTATTTAAGGAAATATAATTTTATATAGTAAATTTCAAGTGAACAGATGATTAGGATAAACAAAATACTTCTTCTCTGGAAAACTTCTGGATAAATAGATGACTATGCATGGTTTTCCTAGTTTTTTTAAAAACATATATATTTAATATGTTTTAATTATGTTGCTATGATTTTTTAAAATACTTGAATATGGATTTTATAGTCTAGATTAAAAGATCTATTGAAATGTTTAATTCATCGATTTTCTATTTGTGAAACTTACCTTTATTTCATTTTCTTATATACATGCCTAAGAATGCAACTAATTATTAAGTAATCAAATACCTGTGTTATGAATGAAGATGTGATGTCTCCTCATCTGAACTCATGATCTCTAAGCGTAATTTCCTTTCCCCCTCAGGGAAAGTGAGATATATCTTAAGTTCTAATACAAGTCAGAATTTTTTTACATAAAACATCTCCCAGTCATATACTAACAATGTGTACACATAGTAATTGCTCCACAAAAATATCACTACATCGTTTGCTTGAGGTTGTAATTATATTTATTAGAACGCACTGACACTCGTCAACTAAAGATGTAAACCATTATTCTTAACTTACCATATCATTAGAGATATGAAAATCCATCTAGAAAATAATTTGGAAGAAGAACGCCAAATACTACTGCAGCAACAAAAAATATGTCGCAATCAAGCACGTAAATATTTTATGGAGTCAAATAGGAGAAAAAAGTAAGTAATTGTATTTTATTCAGAAGTATAGAAATTCAAAGTCAATATAAGGTAATGTTTTCTCTACTGTGTAGCATTTTATGATCTAAGTCATGATAGTGCTTTAGAACACTGATCAAGATCATGTAGTTTTGTAAATTTTATTATTTTTCAGCCTAAAGCACAAGATGTGTATTCAGTTCACTGACAGTGACCACAGCAGTCAGTTTTTTGGTCATAAGACAGCTTATTACAGTGTCACATACACTACTTATGATGACTATACAATCTGTTATCATTTTTTTTTTATCATTTTATGATAAAGCAAAAGATTACCAGTTAGTATTCAGTCTCCAATAGAAAGCAATTTCATTTTGATTTATTCACTTCTATATAATTTTTCAACAAGTATCACCCTTATTCATTCAATCAAAAAAATGGGATAATGGTATTCAAAAAAATATGAATAATGGTGGAAATGTGATACAGAGAATTTTATCAATGACTACTGGAAAAAAGTTTTCTAGCGTAAACTAGAAACTAGTTTCAGCCAGAAACTATTTTCTAGCTGAAAATAATGAAAGTAAAAGTGCAGCTAGGCGAGGTGTCTTACACCCGTAATCCTAGAACTTTGGGAGGCTGAGATGGGTGAATTGTTTGAGCTTAGGAGTTCGAGATCAGCCTGAGTAAGAGTGAGATCCCATCTCTACCAAAAGTAGAAAAAACTAGCTGGCATTGTGGCGCGTGCCTGGGTTCCACCTACTTGGGAGGCTGAGGTAAAAGGATTGCTTGCGCCCAAGAGTTCAAGGTTGCTATGAGCTATGATGCCATGACACGCTACCCAGGGCAACAAAGTGAGACTCTTATCTAAAAAAAATGAAGAAATAAAGTAGAAATACAAACTATCCAATCACTGCTTAACATTTTTCAGGATGTTTTTTAATTATTTTGGAGACAGAGGAATTATACCATTTTTTATTGTTTCACCATATTTCTTCAATACATGAACAGTGGAAAAGCCCTAGAGTTTATTAACTACATCATTGGGCATATGTTACAAATCCCATTTGGGGAATACAAAATGATTAACCTGTTTTTTTCTGGCACCATATTTCTTCTTAACTCTTTCATTATCTGATGGAGTTGAAATTATCTAATCAAATTATCTAATCAAATTTAGTTTTGTTTTTGTTCTATATGTATATGTTTCTGTTTTTCTTCATAGATTTGTAAATTCAGTTGATGAAACAGTCCTATGAAACTAACTGGCAGAATAAGACAGAATAGGAGAAAGTGCCCGTAGAAGAAGAGGAAACACCACCAAATAACAGATGAGGGACAAGCGCTTGGCAGCTTCACTAAAATCTATGATAAAAGATTCCTTAAATATTCTAAAGGTAGAAAAATTATCTGGAGAATCAGTGAAATAAGTGACTTGCTGAACATGTATGAGGCAAATATGTTACCTAATTGTGAGAATAGGAAATATGTTACCTAATTGTGAGAATAGGAAGTTTCCCATAAAGTATGAAAGAAGTAGAATATACCTTAAAGAATAAGTCATATTTTTGTACCTCCACATATATGGTATAAGTTAAACAACATAAATAAATCCAAATAAGTTTAGATGTCAATAGTTTTAAGTATTCAGGGGCAATACACTCATACTATATTAAAGGAAATTAGAATATTTGGACGTTATCTTTGACTGTTTCCAGTGTCATAGAAGATAGTCATTTCTCACTCAACTAACATTTACTAGGAAGCTCCAAGATTTTATATTCTTTCTAGAGGATAAAATAAGAGGCATGATCCTTGCCCTCAAATTACTAATAGTGAAATAATAAAGGATGGCAATGCTATGTAGTGAATACTGTGAGAGTCACCTGTGAGGTACTATGAGTAAATACTATGATAAAGTTACCTATGAGGTACCAAGGAAGTGTATCCCAATGATTTACGGGACAAGGAAGAGTTTTTGCAAGAGTAAAGTCTTGAGGGTAGTGCCTGTGGTTCAAGGAGTAGGGCACTGGCGCCATAAACCAAGGGTGGTGGGTTTGAACCCAGCCCCAGCCAAACTGCAAGAACAACAACAACAGAAAGATTCCACATTGTAGTTCATGTCGACTATTACACAGTATACTGAGGAAGAGTAAAGTCTTGTTAGTTAAGCAAGAGTTAGCCTGGGAGGATGAAAAGGAAAGTTTTTTATTCAGAGAAAACCATGTGTGAAAAGGCCTAATATGAAATATAAGACAAAGGTTTTATGCAACTGATGCTTGGGAAAATGTAGAAGTGTATCAAGAGATGTCACTATACAACTGATAAGAGACATTTTAAGAAATAACTTCTGTGCTGATCTAAAGAAATAAAACCCATACTTAGATGCTGTTGAAGGAGTAAAATTAGAGAAGTGTCAAGATTAGAATTAGTTTTAGCTCATTATAGCAAAAAGGCAGAGTGGATTAAAAGCACAGGCTAGAGCTAAAGAGTACAGTAAAAGTGTTATGTTCTAGGCAAGGGAATAGGTTTGAAGGTAGAGTTGGGATTGAGTACGTGGGGCTGGCGAGAATCAAGATTAATTATGGGTGGCACATGAAGAGCACTGTCAGAAATGAAATACTTATAGGTTTAACATTTTAATATGTCTTTCTAAAATGTAATGTACATTTCTGTAATTTTTTTTTTTTTTTTGAGGTAGAGTCTTTGTGTCACCTTTTGTAGAGTGCTGTGACATCACAGCTCACAGCAACCTCCAACTCTTGGGTGATGCTTGTGCCTCAGCCTCCCAAGTAGCTAGGACTACCGGCACCTGCCACAACGCCTGGTTATTTGGGGGTTGCAGCTGTCATTGTTGTTTAGCTGGCCCAGGCCAGGTTTGAACCCACCAGCCTTGGTGTATGTGGCTGGTGCCATAACCACTGTGCTGTGGGCACCAAGCCCATTTCTGTAATATTTTATAAACATTATGATCAATGTGGTTTGATTTTTTTCTTGATATCCTAGAATGATTATTATGAACAGCCAATATTCTCTGTATTACTGTATTGCCCTTGAGCTATTAAGCTTTATTTAATCTAGAATAAGAGGCCTCTACCAGGTAAGCTTTGTTACTTCTATTAAAGATCTTTTATCTTCTCCTTCACTGTTAGCTATAATTTTTCTTTTTAAAATTAAACTATTTTGAGATAATTATACATTCATAGGCAGTTGGGGGGGGTTCTCTTTTTTTTTATTGTTTGGGATTCATTGAGGACACAAAAAATTAGGTTATACTGATTGCATTTATTAGATGAAATCTCTCTCATAATTATGTCCTGCCTGGAAGAGGTGTGCCATACACCATGACCCGCCACTCCTCTCCCCCATCATCTCTCCTGACTTGCTCATCTACTCCTTTCATATTAGAATTGAGGACATTGGATTCTTGCTTCTCCATTTTTGTGATGCTTTACTAAGAAGAATGTGTATCACCTCCATCCAAGTTAATACAAAAGATGTAAAGTCTCCATCTTTTTAAATGGCTGAATAGTATTCCATGATATACATATACCACAGCTTATTAATCCATTCTTGGTTGCTGGCACTTAGGCTATTTCCACATTTTGACGATTATAAATTGAGTTGTGATTAACAGTCCAGTGTCCTTATGATAAAAGGACTTTTTTTTCTTCTGGATAGATGCCCAGTAATGGGATGCTGAATAAAATGGGAGGACTAATTTGAGTTCTTTGAGTATTCTTCATACTTCTTTCCAAAAAAGTTGTATTAGTTTGCAGTCCCTCCAGCAGTGAAAAAGTGTTCCCTTCCCTCCACATCCACGCCAGCATCTCAGCTTTGAGACTGTGATGTGGGCCATTCTCACTAGGGTTAGGTGATGTGTTACGGTAGTTTGGATTTTCATTTTTGTGATAAATAGGGACGATGAGCATTTTTTCAGATGTTTGTTAGCCATTTGTCTTCTTTTTTTTTCTTTTTTCTTTTTTTTTTTTTTACATATACATGTGTTTATTTGGTTTCCAATTTTTGCCTTCAAAAAATTAAAAAGGCTTAAAATTTAATAACAATAACAATGTTTAAGATAAGGACTAGCAACAAAAACCTTGTAAAGAATTAATGAAGATAAATACATTCAGAAAAGAAATCAGACTATTGCTGCAATGAAATATTGAGCAATAATAATAATAATGCAAAAAAAGTAACATTCACATTGTCAAATAAAAGTATGTCTGTATAGAATGCTTTGACTCTGAGATTCAGTATGGAATCATCAGTTAGCTTCTTATTATTTTTTTTCCCAAAGTCTCAAAAAATAGACAACTAATGTTTTTAAATAAAAATAAAAGAAAATTTCAAAAAACAGATCATGTCAAATCTTATAGACAATAGAAAAAGAAGAAATACTTCAAAATCATTCTACTTAATCTGGATACACCTGATATTAAAATTGGAAAAAATATATTATCATAAAGGGAAATTATAAACATATTTCACTTATAAATGAGGATGCAGTATCCTAAACAACATATTAACAAGTTGAATTAAAAATTTATGTTTAAGTAATGTACTTTGGTCAAAATTAAATCTAATTTATGTGAGAATTAGTCACTATTTTCTTTTCTTTTTTTTTCTTTTCCTTTTCCCTCACCCCCTCCCTCCTTCTCCCCCATGCCCCATCATGTCATTAATTGTCATTAATTGTCCTCATATCAAAGTTGAGTACATAGGATTCATACTTCTCCATTCCTGTGATGCTTCACTAAGAATAATGTGTTCTACCTCCATCCAGGTTAATACAAATGCTGCAAAATCTCCATTTTTTAAATGGCTGAATACTATTCCATGATGTAAATATAACACAGCTTATTAATCCATTCCTGGGTTGAAGGGCATTTAGGCTGTTTCCACATTTTAGCAATTGTAAATTGAGCTGCGATAAACAATCTAGTACAAGTGTCTTTATAATAAAATGTTTTTTTTTTCCTTCTGGATAGATGCCCAGTAATGGGATTGCAAGATCAAACAGGAGGTCTAGGTTGAGTTCTTTAAGGTTTCTCCATACTTCCTTCCAAAAACGTTGTATTAGTTTGCAGTCCCACCAGCAGTGTAAAAGTGTGCCTTTCTCTCCACATCCACACCAGCATCTGCAGTTTTGAGATTTTGTGATATGGGCCATTCTTGCTGGGGTTAGATGATATCTCAGGGTGGTTTTAATTTGTATTTCTCTAATAATTAGGGATGATGATGAGCATTTTTTCATGTGTTTGCTAGCCATTTGTCTATGTTCTTTAGAGAAGGTTCTGTTCATCTCTCTTCCTTATTGTGGGATTGTTGGGTTTTTTCTTGTGGATTAATTTAAGTTCTGTATAGATCCTAGTTATTAAGCTTTTGTCTGATTAAAAATATGCAAATATCCTTTCCCATTAGGTAGGATGTCTATTTGCTTTGGTTGTTGGCTCCTTGGCTGTACAGAAGCTTTTCAGTTTAATGAAGTCCCATTTGTTTATTGTTGCTGTTATTGCTATTGCCATGGAAGTCTTCTTTGTAAAGTCTTTCCCCAGGCCGATACCTTCCAGTGTTTTTTCCTATTCTTTCTTTAAGAATGTTTATTGTTTCATGTCTTGAATTTAAGTCCTTTATCCATCTTGAATCAATTTTTGTGAGTGGAGAAAGGTGTGGTCTTTTACATGGATATCCAATTCTCCCAGCACCATTTATTGAATAGGGAGTCTTTCTCCCAAGGTATGTTCTTCTTTGGTTTATTGAAGATTAGGCAGTTGTAAGTTGTTGGCTTCATTTCCTGGTTTTCTATTCGATTCCAAATGTCTGTGTCTCTATTTTTGTGCCAGTACTGTGCTATCTTGACCACTATGGCCTTGTAGTACAGCCTAAAATTTGGTATGGTGATACCCCTGCCTTTGTTTTTATTACTAAGAACTGCCTTAGCTATACAGGTTTTTTTCTGGTTCCATACAAAATGCAGAATCATTTTTTTCCACGTCTTGAAAATAGGATGTTGGTATTTTAATAGGGATGGCATTGAATCAGTAGATTGCTTTGGGAAGTATAGACATTTTAACAGTATTGATTCTTCCCAGCCATGAGCATGGTATGTTCTTCCATTTGTTAAAGTCCTCTGCTGTTGCCTTTCTTAGGGTTTCATAATTTTCTTCATAGAGGTCCTTCACCTCTTTTGTTAGGTATATTCCAAAAACAATGAAGGATATTGCTGAGAAAGTGGCAAACAATCAAAAAACAACGAATGAAATTGCTGAGAAAGTGGGAAATAACCAAAAGGAAATCCATAAACAGAGTCAAATAGGAGATGAACAATATGAAGAATATAGAAAGGATATAGCAGAACTGAAGGAACTAAAGCAGTCAATTAGGGAACTTAAGGATGCAATAGAAAGTATCAACAACAGATTAGACCATGCAGAAGAAAGAATCTCAGAAGTAGAGGATAAAGCTCTTAAGATTACTCAGATAGTTAAAGAGGCAGAAAAGGAGAGAAAGAAAGCAGAATGTTCACTGGCAGAATTATGGGACTCTATGAAACTTTCAAATATACGAGTTATAGGTATCCCTGAGGGGGGAGAAGAATGCCCCAGAGGAATGGAAGCTATTCTAGAGAATATTATAAATGAAAATTTTCCAAATACCACCAAAGATTCTGACATACTCCTTTCAGAGGGATATCCGTCCCTTGGTCAACTCAACTCAAATAGAGCTTCTCCAAGGCACATTGTGGTGTATCTATCTGAAGTCAAGGCAAAAAAGATTTTGTAAGCTTCCAGGAATAAGTGCCAACTGACCTACAGGGGCAAATATATCAGGGTTACCACAGGCTTCTCTAATGAAACTTTTCAAGCCTTAAGACAATGGTCATCTATTTTTTTTTTTGCAGTTTTTGGCTGGGGCCGGGTTTGAACCCACCACCTTCAGCATATGGGGGCTGGCACCCTATTCCTTTGAGCCACAGGCGCCACCCTGGTCATCTATCTTTAATCTACTTAAACAGAACAATTTTCAGCCCAGAATTCTATATCCCACTAAGCTAAGCTTTAAGATTGATGGAGAAATCAAATCTTTTATTGATATGCAAACACTGAGGAAATTTGCCACAAGACCAGCTTTACAGGAAATATTTCAACCTGTTCTACACACTGACCATCACAATGGACCTTCAGCAAAGTAAACACCCAGAAATTAAGGACAGAACCTAGTATCCACAATGATGCAAAAGATAAAACTAAGTAATGGACTTTCACAAAATAAGATGAATAGAATGCTACCACACTTATCAATTATCTCAATAAATGTCAATGGCTTGAATTCCCCACTAAAGAGGCCTAGATTGGCTGATTGGATTAAAAAACACAAGCCATCTATTTGCTGTCTGCAAGAAACACACCTCACATCAAAAGACAAATTAAAACTCAGAGTTAAGAGTTGAAAGTCATTTTTTCAGGCAAACGGAATTCAGAAGAAAAGAGAGGTTGCAATCTTATTTTCAGGTACATGTGGATTTAAAGCAACTAAAGTCAAAAAAGACAATGATGGTCACTTCATATTGGTCAAGGGAAAAATACAACACGAAGACATTTTAATTCTAAATATTTATGCACCCAATTTAAATGCTCCCAGATTCTTGAAACACACCTTGCTTAAGTCTGAGCAATACAATATCCTATAACACCATGATAACAGGGGACTTTAACACTCCTCTCTCAGAGCTGGACAGATCCTCTAAACAGAAATTAAACAAAGATATCCGAGATTTAAATGAGACCCTCGAACAACTGTGCTTGATAGACATATATAGAACACTCCATCCCAAAGATAAAGAATATACATCCTTCTCATCATCCCATGGAACATTCTCCAAAATTGATAGTATCCTAGGACACAATACAAACCTCAACAGAATCAAAAGAATTGAAATTTTACCTTGCACCTTCTCAGACCACAAGGCACTAAAGGTGGAACTCAACTCTAAAAACATTCAACCTCACATAAAGGCATGGAAGTTAAACAACTTACGCTGAATGACAGTTGGGTGCAGGAAGAAATGAAAAAGGAAATCATTAACTTCCTTGAGTATAACAACAATGAAGACACAAGCTACCAAAACCTATGGGATACAGCAAAAGCAGTCCTGAGAGGAAAATTTATCTCTTTAGAAGCCTACATTTGAAAAACAGAAAGAGAGCACATCAACAAACTCACAACCCATCTTATGGAATTGGAAAAAGAAGAACAACCTAAGCCTAAACCCAGTAGAAGAAAAGAAATATCCAAAATCAAATCAGAGATCAATGAAATTGAAAACAAAAGAATCATTCAAAAAATTAATGAAACAAGGAGTTGTTTTTTTGAAAAAATAAATAAAATAGATAAGCCTTTGGGCAGACTAACTAGAAATAAAAAAGTAAAATCTCTAATAACCTCAACCAGAAATGATAATGGGGAAATAACAACTGATGCCACAGAGATACAAAAGATTATCTCTGAATACTACCAGAAACTTTATGCCCAGAAATTTGACAATGTGAAGGAAATGGATCAATATTTGGAATCACACCCTCTCCCTAGACTTAGCCCAGATGAAATAGATCTCTTGAACAGACCAATTTCAAGTGCTAAGATGAAAGAAACAACAAAAAATTTCCCCCCCAAAAAAATGCCCTCGTCTGGATGGCTTCACACCAAAATTCTATCAAACCTTCAAAGAAGAGCTTATTCCCACACTACAGAAATTATTCCAAAACATTGAGGAGGAAAGAATCTTCCCCAACATGTTCTATGAAGCAAACATCACCCTGATACCAAAACCAGGAAACAACCCAACTAAAAAGGAAAATTTTAGACCAATTTCAATAATGAATATAGATGCAAAAATTCTCAACAAAATTCTAGACAATAGATTACAGCTTATCAAAAAAGTCATACATTGAAACTTACTAAATGCAGAATATAAATGTCCGAATACAGTAATTAAGAAAATTCCATGAAGGCTATGTTAACCAGTTCGATGAAAATATTTCAAATTGTATATAAAAACAGCACATTGTACCCCATGATTGCATTAATGTGCACAGCTATGGTTTAATAAAAAAAAAATTTTTTAAAAATAGAAAGTCATATATCATGATCAAATAAGTTTCATCCCAGGGATGTAAGACTGGTTTAATATACACAAGTCCATAATGTTATTCACTGTATTAACAGAAGCAAAACCAAAGACTATATGATCCACTCAATAGATGCAGAAAAAGCATTCCATAAAATCCAGCATCATTTTATAATTAGAAATTTTCTAATTAGAACACTGAGGAGTATAGGCATAGGTGGCACATTTCTGAAACTGATTGAAGCTATCTATGACAAACCCACAGCTAATATTTTACTGAATGGAGTCAACTGAAAGCTTTTCCTCTTAGAACTGGAACCAGACAAGGTTGTCCTCTGTCACAATTACTATTCAACATAGTGCTGGAAGTTCTAGTCAATACAATTAGGCAAGACAAGGAAATAAAGGGAATCTAAATGGGAACAGAGGAGGTCAAACTCTCCTTCTTTGCTGATGATATGATCTTATACTTAGAGAACCCTAAAGACTCACCACAAGACTCTTGGAAGACATCAAAAAATACAGTAATGTCTCAGGATATAAAATCAA
>CAUYPK010165071.1:0-60234 GCA_963574355.1 Loris lydekkerianus | reverse complement strand
GTAGACATGAAAGAGGTAAAATCTCCATCTTTCTTTAAGGCTGCATAGTATTCCATGGTATACATGTACCACAATTTGCTAGTCCATTCGTGGGTCAATGGGCACTTGGGCGTCTTCCATGACTTAGCAATTATGAATTGGCCTGCAAGACACCTGGGCTTTTTTAAGCCTCTGTGCTGTCTGTAGCTAGAAGGTGGCTGAGTTCTTTCTGATTAAATTGCTCTTTTGACCAACTGCTATCTCAAGGTCACGAAGAGGTACATTCTTCAGGTGTTTTCCGGGGCCTGCTTCCATTTTCTCACTTCCTTTCAAGATCCTAGGGACTCTTGGTACGCATTGTCTGTACAACACGGCCTCATTGGCCCCCAGTCCTTCTATGCACACCCTGGGTTTGGCTCCCTGGGTCTCAGCTGCAGAGAGAATAGGGCCAGAGAGAACAGGACCAGATTGAAGGCTGGCTGGTGTCAGGCAACTCTGCAGGACACAAACAAACGCAAGTGGAAAAGAGGGAAAAAGAATCCACCAATTACTTAATACTTTCCTGGTGTCCAAATATTTTGCCTCATGTGAACTGAGCGCTAAGACCTGGCTGGGAAGACGAAATGCAGCAGGGACGGGGAAACTGTTTCTACGCAAATCCAGAGAGATACAATTGCACTTTCAGATCCAGAGAGGTGGACTGGGCATGCTTCATCTGAAAACATCTTAAGATCCAGAACCAAAGGCAAGGACAGGAATTGGGCCCACCTGGAGGTGCAGGGCTCTCCCAGGCCGCCACCCCCAGTCCCAGCCTGACTTCCCTCCCCTTCCCCCAACCGTCTGGGGCCAGTTAGTTCCCCTATCTCATCCTGGAATTCTTACCCCCAGCCTGCACTGGCTTCCTTCCCCTTGAAAGCGTCCCTGAATTGTACCCAGAGACACAGACACTCAGACCACGGTATCTGAATGCAGATAAAGAGACTGAGGCGCAGTGAAGGGAAGGAGTTTCTCCAAACTTCAAACCAGGCCTCTGGACTCCAAGTCCAGGGCCCTTTTCATTGTCAAATGTTGTCTCTATGGACAATATAACAGCACTAAAGCTGGGCCCTGCTTTTTACCTGCTGGGAAACCTCAGGGAAGTTACCTAACTTCACTGAACCTAATTTGAGTAGTGTTGTGAAAAGCACAGTGGCTGGGAAGAATGAGATCTGAGTTTTTGTGTCAAAATCCCTTCCTTCCTTCTTTCCACATTCACCCAGTGATGCCTCTGAGCCTTTCTCTGTACCGTTCTTACCCCAGGACCTGGAGGTCATGGAGTGGATGGCAAGAAAACAGACAGATTTACTGTAGGGGGTGGGAATCCAGGGGTCCATGGGGCTACAAAGGTGGAGTGCCCCACCCAGCCAGATTAGGCTGTCTTAGAATGTGACCTGGATTGAGAACTGAAAGATGAAAAAATGAGGGGAGGGGGATGTTAGCAATATGGAACAACTTATGCAAAGGGCCAGGATAGTGCAGACTTCCTGGGACATGCACAGAGTTTGGGGTGGCTGGAGGATGGAGAATGAAGGAGGAGTCATTCCTGGTTCTGAGGAGTCCTGAGCACTGAGCAAGCTTCCTGAACTGCCTCACCCAAGTCCTCCCATGCAGCTTCACTGAGCTTCTGCTCTCCCAATTGGTCTGGACCAGATCAGAGCCACCAGCCTGCAGGCCCCGAGTCTGAGATCCCTGTCCCAGACCAGCTATGGGAACCCCACCTGCTCTAATGCCAGGGCTCTGGCTGAGAAAGGGGTGCAGGGATCCCACCCACGCCATGTGCAGGGTGAAGATTAAACAGGACAAAGCACAAGTCTGCCTTGCAAACCACAAAGCCGAGTGGAAAGAACATTGTAAAGGTGTCAGTTGCGAGGAGGAATCCTCCATCTCCTTCCAAGCCACGAGAGCCTGTGACTCAATAAAATGAAATGAAAAAAGTACATCTGACTTTGCTTGACTTATTCTGAGCAGAATCCTCCCTTCTCTCCCCTGATGACTCAAGTGCAGGCTCACACCACCCTTCCAGAACGATAATGAGCCAACCTTTACCAGGCACACGAGCTGCCCGTGTGATGTTCCTGATGCCAGCCTTGGCAGCATCTCCAAGCTCTACTTAACAGGTGAGGGAAAGGAGGTTCAGAAAAGGGAAGCAACTTTCCAGGGGTCACACAGCACACAGAGATTTCAGCAGGGAGTAGAAGCCAGACGTGTCCTATTCCAAGGCTACCTGAGCCATAGGATCTTGGTTAATTATCTTTGAAGATGAACTCAACCTTGGGAATCTGGGAGTCTGCTGTGGAGAGAGAGGTGTTCAAGGATGTCTAATTCATTGCCATTATGAGACTTAGACAAGAATTCTCTCCTTCCCAAGGAGGAAGGACTGGCAGCTCCCTACAGAGGACCAGCATTCTTAAAAAGCAACTTCAACATGCCAGAACCCACTCAGGCTGTTCACAGCTGCCAGATGCTGCTGGTACACAAGCAAAATGCAGAGATGACCCCAGGCTGCAGAGGTGGTGAGTCCCCAGTAATACCATGCCTGGATAGTAAGAAACTCAGAAGAAACCCTGCACACACACACACACACACACACACACACACACACATTCATAATTACAGCACATCTAAAAGTTTAGAAAGCCACTGCATCACTTAGTTAACAGGGGGGCATGGTACTTTTACTGACATTGTCCCCATTTCTCAGAAGAGGAAATTGAGGCTCATCTACACTAGAGATTCAAATGGTAGAATCAGTAACAGTTGCCACGATCCCACCCCATGTTCAGCCCTGTGATATCATAAGCTTCCAGGCAGCAGGGATATTATTCACCCCTGGGGATCTCCCATGACCACCTCCTCATCTGAATTCAAGAAATTATTTGGGGTAACTGCACACGGGCACTAGGCACCGTGCCCCTCTCTGGGATTGGGAGGTAAAGGAGAGGACTTGTGAATACCTGGGAGTTTGAACTGAATTGAAGGTTTAGTGAATTAATGAATTAAAATATAATAAATAGACACACAGTTAAGTGAATAGACTTAGTAATTAACATAAGGGCACTAGGACATTTTGACAAAATAGAAAGTATATGGAAGGATAATGGATGGATACAGGATGGATGGATAGATGGATTGTTGAAGGCATGGGTAGATGAATGGATTAATTAATAAGTATAAATGTACAGGATAGATAGTGGATTAATGCAGATACAAATAGGTAAGCAAATAATAAAGATAGGATTAATTCAGAGCCGACTGGGTGGAAGGATGAATATATGAATACAGGGGGGATGATTCATGTGTGGGCACGTGACCAACTGGGGCACCTGTTGGGCTGCTTCTGCCTCCCACCCCCATTAGGATCCTGAAGCTGGGCTATTCCCATTCCCACTGCTAAGGGGAGCTATTATTTTATTTATTTATTTATGTTTTATTAAATCATAGCTGTGTTAGAGGAGAAAGCACACAGAGTGCTTCCTCCCACAAGTGTTTCTTTACCTGCAAAAACCCACCCCATGTCAGGCAGCCAGGAATAAAACCAAGCAGAGAGCTACAGAAAGTGCAAGAAACCCAAGGCAGAAAGACAGAGAAGGGAGTTGGGCAGGCTCTCTGCTCTCCTTGGGGAGACAGAGATCCATAGGAGGGAGATTTCTCAGGCTGAAATTGCTGACCTCTCTGCACTCAGGCCAGAATTACTTAGTGAGCTCCCCATGCCAGTCTGTGGGGACACAGGGGTAGATTGCACAGGCAGGGCCACTGCCCTCCTGGAACTTACCACCTGATGGGAACGAGATTAAAATTCAGGAAAACAAAACAGAATATAGCATCAGAATAAAGGACTAGAGAGTGATTTACTTATTTATTTACTGTTGCGTAATGAATTACCCAAGAAGCAAACTGCGTGGTTCTGGTTCAAGGTCTCCCATGAGGTTGAAGTCAAGACGATGATCAGAGCTGAGGTCTCCTCTGAAGGCTCAACTGGGTCTGAAGGATTCCCCTGCCATCGAGACAACTTATAAACATGCCTGGCTAGTCTGTGCTGGTTGTTTGCAGGAGGCCTCAGTTCCTCCCCAATGTGTACATCTCCAGAAGGCTGCTTGAGCATCCTTCTGACATGGTGGCTGGCTTGGTGTGGGTGATCCTAGAGAATCTAGGGGGAACCTCTGATGTCTCTTATGACCCAGCTTCCAAGTCCACACACTGTCCCTCTCTCTACCCCATTCTCCAGGAGCAAGTCTCAAAGTCCAGCTTACACTCAAGGGGAGAGGAGTAAAGGTTTGCCTTTGGAAGGGAGGAATGACAAAGGTTGTCATGATGTATTTTCAAACCACCGTATAGAGTGTCAGAAAGCCTAAGTGACCTGACAAGTAGGGAAGGGCCCCTGGGAAGAGGATCAACAAGGACAAAGGCCTAGACGTGGAAGTGAGCTTGCTGTGTTAATGCTTAATGCTGTCTTGTTAGAAGGGGTGCAAGAAGCTAGAGCATGTGGAAAAGGCAGGGATCAAAGGAGGGGGCTGTGTAGACCAAAGTGTGCATCGTGGACTCTACCCTGCTGGTGATTTTATTGAGAGCTTGCCTGGGCCACTTTGCTGGCTCCTCAAGATTGTCCGGCTTCCAGGAGGTCTTGGTTGCTGTTCCCATTGTAGAAACAAGGATGCCAACACCCAGAGAAGTTAAGGAAGGGCACAGGCCTACCCGGGAATCCAGAGCTAGGATGAGTACCCAGGTAGGCAGGCCTTAAGGCAGCAGTCCTAATGTCCTCAAGAGGGAATGCTGTATAGAAAATACAGAGAAAACTGGAGTGAAGATGCCTTGAATGAGAAAAAAAGGTGGAGGGAGAGAGATCAAAAGAGGGAGAGAGATCAAAAGAGGCAGAGAGAAACAGCAAGCAGGAGAGAAATAGATGAGGGACTGAGATACGCAGATAAAACAGCAGATAAAGACAGCAGGAGGAGGGGGAGAGAGAAGAGGATCAAGAATGGGAGATCTTTAGGCAGACGGACACAAGGAAGTGGAGAAAAAAATAAAGTAAGTGTAGGGTGAGCGGGCCTGTGCGTGGGTGCGTGTGGGGGCAGTGCTGCGCTGGGCGGTGCCAGGGCCCTGCCAACTCAGACCATCCATTGCTGCTGTCTCCCGTCGGTAGGAGCACCGGGGGCAGGAGGGAGAGAAAGCTGTCAGCAGACAGTGCAATTCCAGTAATTCCAGCCAGAATGCTTGCCAGGAAACTAGGGCCAGGGAGAGGGAGGGAATGTCCAGAGAAAGTTTAGCAAATAGCTTTAAAATTCCCTCCTCTGTGCTGTCGCAGTGCCCTAGGGGTGGGAGTGGGGGTGGTGGTCCTGAACTTGGGGCTGGATCAAGGAGGTTGTGCCTCCTCGTGCCCGCTGGCAAGGAGGACACCTCCCCCCATAAATCCCTGCAAAGATCCCACACAGGGACACCCGGTCCGTTCCGTTTCCAGGCCTCTTCCCTCTCTTTTGATCTAGAATAGTCCCTCACATTTTTTCCTCTCCTTTTTGGTAACATTGACATTATTGAAGTGTCCAGACCAATTGTGTTCTGAATGTTCCCCAATCTGAGTTGTAGAGTTGAGTCTTTGCCATCAGATTCAGGGTAAACCTTTCCAGCAGTCACATGAGAAAGACAGGTGCGTTACATCAGGGGGCACACGGTGTTGCTTGGTCCCATTATTGGGGTGCCAGGTGTGGTCAGTTAGTTAAGTTGGGATCCACCAGGCGTTGCTATTGTTGCAGTGTCCTTTTTCCTGTGCAAATAGTGCACAATCAGGGGCGGGGGGCACTTTGGGGGTGTGCACACCTCGTGTTCTCTGGTAAACTGCCAATTAGTAGTCTTGGAATCCATTAACGACCCTTGCCAGAATCAAACATTGCAGTGATGGTTGCAGCATGGAGATTTCTAAATTTTATCATTCTTTTTTTATTCTTACTAGTTGACATAATTTGGTAAAGTAGAGTTTCCCACTGCCCCCTCCTTTATTCTATATGTTCATAGGTTATCTGTGAGCATTTTTTAAATGGTCCCCAGAGCTGCCCGGTAGGGGGCCCCTTCAAGCTGGCCCCTATGTGCTTCTGCAAATTTCCCTCATTCATTGAGAACTTCCTTACATTCTGACACAATAGAATGTTCCAGGCTCATCTTATGTTTTCCTTGCTCCAACCCTGAAATCAGCCATTTCCCAAGATGATCCAGTTCTTTTCCATGGAGAATGGATGGTATTTAAAAGCAAAAATGTGAGCTCTGGATGCTTATTACTCTGTGCAAAACAGGCTATTGCTGCTTCAAGGATCTTTCAATGAAGAGAAGATGCAAGATGCTTGTGAGTTCATTCTGACACCTGCAACTGAAATCCAGCATCACAGGATTCCTTCTCAAAATCCCCCTCAGTCCTTACTGTGTCTCTGTGATTCCATGGCGAGAACTCAATTTCCTCCAAGATCAATATATTTGCTCAATAATTTCAGAATTACACGAATTCAACTCTCAGTGATAACCTATTTATCAAATTTCAAGGTTTGACATTCTTGTTATCCTTCAAGCATATTCAATCGAAAGTACAGTTAGAGAACTGTGTTCAATGGTTACTTGAGTTAATTTCCTTCCTATGTGGTTATAATCATATTATCTGTTATTGCTTGCTTAACAAAGTACCCCAAAACTTAGTGGCTTAAAAACAACAACATGTATTATCTCATGGTTTCTGTGGGTCTAGGTGTGGCTCACTTGGGTCCTCTGTTTCAGGGTCAATCAAAGTGAGACTGGGTCTCTCTAGGACTTGATGGGCCACACACAGCGGACTCCTTCCAGGCCCAGTCACATGATTCAATTCCTTGAGGGTTGTTGGAGCCACAGTTTCTCAACTCAGTTCCTTGCTAAGTGACCTTCCCTGTCAAGGTAAGCAGATGAGAAGAGCTGAGAGAAAGAATGTCAGCACGATGAAAGTCACAGTTTTTAAAAATGTAACCTCAGGGATGACATCTCATCACTTTTTCTACAATCCATTCATTAGAAGTGAGTTGCTCGGCCTGGCCCATATTCAAGGGGAAAGGATGCTCTAAAGGCATGAGTACCAAGAAGTGAGGATCCCTGGGCTGAGAGTCACGTTAGATGTCTGCCCACCCAGAGTTACTCATTTGCTCTATAGTTAGGCTTGTTGGTTCCTATTTGTATTCCATTTTAGGGTTTGCTGTCTTTTTCAACATCCTTGATTAAATTTTATCTTTTAATCTTTTATATGCTTCAAGAGTATAAATTATATACAAAGAAGTCCTACAAGAAGTCTCATTCTATCACCATTCTGCCATCCCATTCATATCCTTCCATATTCACTTCTGATTGCAAGTGAATCCTGCCAATTTTTCTTTTTATAAATGTATATTCATGTGTTTTTATTACCTCCCTATATTTCTGAGATAAAAGAGAGCATGCTATACTCTTTTGCACATTGCTTTTTAATTTATCATTATAGAAAATCACTTAATTTCTGGTTTTTGGCCAGGGCTGGGTTTGAACCCACCACCTCTGGCATATGGGGCCAGCACCCTACTCCTTTGAGCCACAGGCACCGCCCAGAAAATCACTTAATTTCTGTTCATGGAAATTATTCTTTCTTTCTCTCTTTCTCTCTCTCTCTCTCCCTTTTTTTTTTTTTTTTTTTGTAGCTGGTTGGAAGAACCAAAGTTTATTCAACCAATCTCCTGTGAGCAGGTTGTTCCTAATATTTTGGTATTACAAATAATGTCATCACAAATAACTATGTGCTGAGCTTGTGGAAGTATTATCTTCAGGTAAATTCCAAAAAGTGGAAATGAAGGGCTAAAAGATAAACATTTTTCTGATATTGTTAGATATCATCAAATGCTCTATTTTGCCTTGCCACCAGTGGTGTATGAGAAAACCTATCTCCCCATTTTAACACCATGTTCCAACAGGGTATATTGTCAAACTTTCAAATTTTTGTGTTTCTAAGAGCTGAGGAATACTACGCTTATGTAGTTTTAATTTGAATTTCTCTTTTGTGAGAAGTTGGCCATATTTTCATATTTTTAAGGTCAATTTATATTCCATCTATTCATATCTTTTGCCTATTCTTAAAAATGAATTTTTGGTCCTCATTCTTGATTTTTAAGAGCTCTTTATATATTAAAGATACTAACTGCTTGACTGTGACATAGATTGCAAACTTTTTCTTCCTGTTTCTCTCTTAATTTTACTTTTCATGTTTGTTGCTATCTAATTTGTTATGCAGTCAGATCTACTAGTCTTTTGTTACACTATATTTTGAATCATTATTAGAAAGGCTTTGCCCATACTTCAGTCATACAGAAATCTATCCATGATTTCTTCTAGTTTTATTATCATTTTTACATTTAGATCTATAAATCATTTAGATTTAAGTCTGCTATGAAAGGATCATGCTCATTTTATAAAGGAGAAAACTTCCGAGGTGCAGAGGATTTACATGATTTTTTTCAAGTTAACTCAGATGGTAATGAAGGATTTGTTTAAAAGCTGTTATAAAGCAGGCACTAAAGTTTTGCATTTATTGCCTCATTAAATGCACTTGTATGTATTATCTCATTTAATTTTGCCAAAACTCATTGAAATAGATTGTGTTCCTATTCTACAAATAATGAAACTGAGGCTTAGAGGTATGTGGTGTTATGTCCAGGCCAAAAGGCAGGAAAAGGAAGGAAAGCATAAAGAAAAGTTGTATATGCTAGCTGTCATTAAGATAGATTTATAGAAGCTGCAATAAAACTTCTTTAACTTACAATGAGGTGGGGGCAATGTAGTCACATGACCATAACCAGCTACAAGGGAAGCTGGGAAATGTAGTCTTTCTGCTGGGTGGCCAACAGCAGTCAGCTAAACTCATGGGTGCTGCTCATGAAGGAAGGGAGAACAGATTTCAGAAAATAACCAGCAAAGATGAGGAAACTCATCTTTCCCCACTTTCCCCACTCAGACGTGGGGAAAGCCTGCAGTTCTTAAAATGATATCTCTAGTCAATAACAAATAATGGGACCTAGAAAAATGTGTTTATTACCTTCAGGGTTTAGATGCCAATGACCTTGAAGTGTTTAGCTCTACACATCAGCTCTGTTTATTCACATCCAGATGTGAATCCAAAGTGTGTAAGCTCAGAACTTGCTTCCAGGTCTCCTCCCAGGACACCCATCCCTTCCTCCCCATCCCTAGAGCTAACTCTCTGCCTCTTTCTGATGTGCCTTCTTAGGCTCTGGTTCACAGGGAGGAAAGGATACAAATCTGCAATTTAAAGTCAAAATTCCAAAGATGGCCTCTTTCCTAAAAAAGGGAGATAAACAGAGTGACCTAATGGGAGGAACACAGACTGAATATTTCTTTAGACCCAATACAATAAATATGACTACTGATTCTTAAGCACCTACTGTGTGCCACATCCTGTGCAGGCACAACCCCTCATCTGCAGCTTATTCTTATGAGTGGAGACACTGAACTCAGAGAATTTGAGTATCACACCCATGATCCCAAAACTACAATCTACCAGAGTCTGGATTCGAACCCAGTCCTACCTGGCTGTGCAGGATCCTATTTCTGATTCTATTAATAACTGTCCAGGCCACTACCCATTAGGCAGTCAATGGTTAGCAGACTGAAATTTCACTATATTCATTCATTTGAAAAACATATGTAAATTGCACCTACTATGTGCCTAAAACTCTGCTGGACATTGAAGATGCAGAGAAGAATAAGATAGAATTTCTACTTTCATGAAGCTCATAGTCTCATGGAAGAAGGACCCAGGCAATGAATGAGTATACTAATCAACCCCCTGAGTGAGCTCAAGTTAGAATGAATGTGAAAAAGAAAACAGAGAACTTGGATAGGTGGTGGCTGGGAGGTGGAAGTGGGTAGGTCGGTACTAATGATGAAGTGCTGAGACCTTGGCAAAGAATGAGAAAGAAGCATCCATCAGTGAATGTAAGAGTATTCCAGACAGAGGGAACAGCCTGTGTAAGGGCCTAGGGCTTGGAAAGAGCCTGCCATATCGTAGGAACTAACCTGAGATTAGCAGGAGTGTGGCAAACAAGGGCTCCCTGGCTTGCAGTTAAGAAGTGAAAAGAATAAATCAGGTCAATCAGGAGCATTTGAGGGAGTATGGATGTATTTGCTGGTTTGCCTGAGACCCTAGTAGTGCCTCTCAGAAGTGCCTCAACTTGCATGTTAAAGTATATGATGTATCAGTTAGCCACTGCTGTGTAACAAACCACCTCTCAATTTTAGTGACTTAAAATGACAAGCCTTTAGTTAGCTATTGAGTCTGTGGCTCTGCTGGGGTTTGTGCTGATATGGACTGGGCCCCCTAAGGTGGCTGTGGTCAGCTTCAGGCCAGCACGGCTGTTCTCCTGAGGTTGGCTGACTGGTGTGATGGGAGGGATGTGACTCTTCTCCCCCCTTTCTCCAGCAGGCTAGCCCAGGCTTATTCTCATGGCAGCAGCAGCTTCAACAAGAGAGAGAAGTGCACAAGGCCCTCAAGTTCTATCAATCAAAGTAAGTCACATGTCTCATGACGATCCACGAGATGAGGACACAGATCTTCCACTTCATGGGAGAAACTGCAAAGTCACATTTCAAAAGGTGTGATGGACAATTGGGCTATGCAGAAAAGCAGAGCCTTGCACAAAATGACTTACCACATAGGATGACCTTGCTAATAGGCTGAGGAGAGGAATCCTAAGTCTGCGCTCTGCAAACTTTTTCTGGAGAGGGCCTAATAATAAACATAGGAAACTTTATAGGTTATAGGATCTCTGTTGCAAGGATTCCACTCTTCTATTGTTATGCCAAAGCTGCCATATAAAAACCTAAAACAAATGAGTATGGCTGTGTTCTAATAAAACTTTACTTAGGAAAACAGGCAGCTGACTGGATTTAACTCATAGGCTGTAGGTTGCTGGCCCTTCTTCTAGGTATATTGAGAAACTTATATTAAAAGACTTTAGGCAAGGAAATTCAGAGAGCAAGTTTGAAAAATTGTCCCGGACTGGAGAATGATTAGGGGACAGTGGCTGAAGGATGGAGAGTCCTCAAAAGGCAGCTATAGTGTTCAGGAGGGAGATGACAGTGGCCCTGGACAGATGATATTCCAGACAGAGGGAACAGCCTGTGCAAAGCCTGTGCAAAGCTCAGGGATGGGGCAAGTTAGATGCATTGGAAACGCACCTGGAGATGGAATCCCATGACTGCACAGCATTGAATGTGGGTGGTGCCCAGAAGCAGCAGGATACTGGGTGCAGAGTGATGTCATTTACCCAGATGGGAAAGGCTTGGACATGAGTAGGGCACCAGAAAGACTCAATTTAAAGTCAGTCTCCACCTTCAGGGAGCTTGTGCCTTAAGATGTAATTAAGAATCTTCTTTGTGTCAGGAAAAAAAGTGCCACAAACACCAGGGATTCATAGCAGGGCAAACTGAGTCCCAGGGTGGCCAATAACACATTTGAAGTCAGACACCGATTGGCAGTGAGCGCTCAAGCAGGGACCCGATCTCCAAAGCTCATCCCCCTCAAGCACACGGTTTCTCTTCAGTTGCATTCTGTCACCCAACTCCTTGAAAGAAAAACAGGAGAAAAACCTCCTCCTCAGTGGATTTGTAAGCAAGTGCGATGACTTGAGAGATAATTCGCCTCCGCCAGGACTGGTGGATATCTGCCTCAGCCCTGAATAGGGTCTTCAGTTTTTCAAAGCTTAAAAGAAAAAGAACCTTGAGCTCCAGGGCTTTAACATCACAAGGAAATAAAGTCCCTTGCAGAATTAGAGGATCAGATAAGTCGAGACAAAAATGGAATTGCATAAAGTAAAAATATCTATCTGAAAATTTTTCCCCCAACTGTTTGAAACAAGAAATAGTGGGACATGCTGAAAAGCTTCATTCTGATGAATACCATCTTCCTGCTCATTCGGATTCTACGAGGCTCTTGACAAGAGAGGTGATTTGTGCTGGTGAAGAGGAATCTCCAAAATGCAATTTCCCCCTCCCCAAACTCCAAGAGATATGCTTCCTGGATAACCAAGGGAAAGCCCAGCTTCATGCAGAAGCAACTCTGACCACGCAGAGCACGTCTTATAAACACTCAGAAAGAAAGCAATGGCTTTGTTCCCTCGCCGCCAACTCCTTTCCTGCATCCTCTGGTCTTAGAAGCAAAAAGGCTATGCTGGTGGATAATGCACCCTGACCTTTTGTGCCCATCCATGCCCACGTGCCGGAATCTTTGCTGCCAGCAGGAGAGAGGTGTGGAGAAGCACGCACTCTCACATTAACAGGCCGGGTTCAAAGCCCCCCTGTGTATGACCTAGAGCAAGTGTCTGTGCCTCATGAAGTCTCAGTTTGCTCATCTGAGCAGTGGGGATGATGATGACAGCCACTTGTAAGGTTTTTGTGAGATGGGCACGGATGCATAGCAGGTACCAAAGAAACCACTACCTAAGTCACCCTTTCCCTAAGGTCTAACAGTCTAAAAAGAACAAGGGAGAAAGAATTGGAAAATAGCATAAACAAAGGCCCTATAACGTGCTAGAAATTTCAAAACCCTTGTTTTGTAAAGTTCTCATATAAATTTCCTTTCAAATGAGTGTTAGTAACAGGTAAAAGAAGAGAGACAAATAGTTCAAGGTCTAATCAAAACTGCCCGTATAGGACCATGAACCCAAAGCATACCCTGATGTTCAAAGTCTGAGTATCTCCTAGACCAGGTGTCAGCAGACCAAGAGCTAAATCCATCCTGCCGCCTGTTTTTGTGAGTAACTTTCCAATGGAAGACTACCACGCCCATTCATTTGTGTATGGTCTAAAACTTTCTGGTAGGCAGCTGTGCTAGATTTAAGTTCTTTGACCAAGACTGCTGGATTGAAAAAGCTGTAAATGTTTACTAACTGTCCCTAATTTACAGAGGATAGACAGTTTGCTAGATCCCTGGTGTGAAGCAATGAAGGAACACTTTACCCACTTACCGAGCACTTACTGGGTGCCGGGCATGGTGCTCATCCAGCAGACCTGAGAAACAGATGCTGTTCATATCCCACCCCCTCATGGGTGTGGAAGCTGGGCTGCAGGAGGTGGAAGGGGATAGAGGGGGGACCCACACAAGGGCAAGGCTTCAACCCAGGTCCAGCCTGGCTCCCATTTAACCCTTTGTAGGAGGAAGAAATAGATTTAGGGTCTGTTTTCAATCACATTCAAAAAGCTAAGCTGTTATTCTCAACTTTGCCCTCATTAGAATCACCTAGGGAGTCCTAAAAAGTAGGGTCCCCTCCTTTCCCACAACTGGAGAGTCTGTCTTAATTGGTTTGGGATAGGGGTGAATAATTTTTACAGTTCCCCAGGTGACTGTAATGTGCAGCAAAGGCTGAGATCCACTGGGCTAAATAAAGAAAAGGTGACCAGCGTCTCAAACACCCAGCATGACAGAGAGCCCAAGTGAGCCCCAGACCCTTTCGCTTTGGCATCACTGAGCACAAGGCTGTCACAGATGGAGAAAAGGGCACACCAGTGCCTAGTCACACCACCCTAACAACCCAGCCCCTGACAAGTCGGGTCTAAGGCACACAAATCAGTCTTCTGTGGGATTGGTTAGTTAGTGTAAAGTCACCCCAAAAGACTGTGAAAAAATTACTATTTCAACACAGCAGAAATCACCAAGATGGTCTCCCATAGAAACCAAGAAAACAATGACATTAATGACAAGGTACACAGGGAACTGGGGAACTCACACTCACTAGGCCAAGGACAAAACCTTCCTTATCTCACGCAGATGGAGAAACTGAGGCCCTGTGCCCATCCCCCACCTTACAGCGGCTCTGTGGGGAGGATTCTGTGGTTCTCCGTGTTTTACAGATGGAGAAACTGAGGCTCTGTGCCCATCTCCCATCTGCAAATGAGAGCTCAGGACTTGAGCGTGGGACTCCCATCTCCCAGACCCAGGGACATTCTTCAAGGAGGAGCCTCTCTGAAACGCTTCACTTGGCGGGGTCTCCTTGGCTCGGAAAGATTTTTGTTCTGGGAATGCATGCTGAAAAATAATAGACCAGGGGCATTTCTTTTCCTCCTTTATGGAGGCCCTCAGCATTCTGGAGAGAGGACTAGGTCATCAGGAGAAGGTTACCCTGCAGCTGGGCCTCCTCCCTGACATAGGTCTAATAAAACAAAACCCCAGCCAAATTAGGGGCATATTTCATCTAATGGGAGGAAATATATGTGGCACTTCTGCCTAGCAGTTGACCTGCCGCATTTATGCGCAGAGAGAGGGTTCAACACATCACGGTGCAGTCGTGCACTGTTTAAGTGGCCTCTCGGGTGAGGGGAGTGAGAAGAACAAAATCCTCAGGTCCCAGTCCCTGTTTTTTTGCGTTTCCTCAACCTCACTCTGGGGGCCAGTACTTCTAAGGAGTGTACCGAGGTTTTGACACAGGATAAAGGCCCCTGGGAATCCAAAGACCCGAGTTGGTCCCCACAAGCTATGTGCCCTTGGGTGAGCCACCACCCCGCTCGGAGCCTCAGTTTCTCCATTTGTGAACGAAAAGGTTGAGGGTCAAAGTCTTCACACTGGACCTAGCAAAGCAGAATTTGAGGAGAGAGGACTGATTTCTAAAACAGAATCTTTCATCCACAGGGGTCTCCTCTCTGTATAACTCGAGGGTGCCAAACTATTGGAACTCATACCCTAAAAAAAATGATACCCGCATACACACACACACGTATTCATGTATGGATATACCTATGTAAAAATACATACACATGCTAATAAATTATGACCATGTATTACTGTATTCATAGATTAAGTACATTACAAAACAGACACAAAAATGGAAGTTTTAAAAGGAAGAGCTAAATTATATATAGAAGTTCTATTAAAATTCTAACACCCCCTCCCACTTCTGGGGCACTCAGTCTCCCTTAACCTCCTCTGCTTGTTTCTCATAGCACTTATCCCCTGGGCACATATACCACAGCCTATTATTTGTAACTTCTAGGTCCCACGGGGCCATGACAACAGGCTGGAGGGGAGGGAAGACCAGGCACTGTACCTTTACAACTGGGACTCCCTTAACCCATTTGCTTCCCCAGAAGCAGGTCTCCAAATAAACAGGTTTCTATAAAACCTGGAAACGAAAACAAATGCCTTAAGAGAACGAGCTGGGAGCTGTTTATGGAAAAATATGGAGACATTAACCCCAAAGTAGATTCTGTCCAAAACTATAGGTGTGTAATTGCATTAAACCCACAAAACAAGCTTTATAGCTTTAGGGTGTATATTTCCTGGGGGCTGGAGGGAGAGAGAGAAAGAATGTGCTGGCTGGGTTTAATTGGGGAAGCCACAGCCACTGTTTCATTTAATCCTCCTGACCACCAAGGAGGTGCATCCTATTAATACCCCCATTTTAAAGATAGGGAAATTGAGGCAAGTCACCCAGCCTGACAGTCTGAATTCAAACTCAGGCCTGTCTGACTCCACACTGGTTGCCTGTTGCATCATCTCTCGGCTGACATGAGCAAGGTCTGGTGTCCAGCCGTCCCTGGCTGCACTGGAAGAGTCCATGCAGCCAGGAGGCCGATGGGTGTAGTCTGGGCTTCTGGGCTTTGGTGTTGGCCAGGGTCCAAGCTCTGTGTAGACTGCAGCCAGAGGAGGAAGAGTTCACTGATTTAGGTCCCATCTGGATGGACAGCCGACAGGCACCAGCCTGCTCCAGATGCTTGTGGAGAATGATAAGCATGGCCGCTGGGCGCCCCCGCATTCCTGACCAGTGATGCATCAGGGCAGGCAGTGGCAGGGAATGCCTCAGCAGGTCCCCCTCACCCAACCCCTCCCTGCTAGCTGCAGCATCCTGAGGATCCCCCAAACTAGCAGTGACCCCTTGCTCCAGAGAGCTCGGACTTCACCCCACCCTGGACTGCAAGGGCTGAGGGGCTGGAGAATGGGCTGGGAGGGCTGCTCAGCAAAGACAAGGTGAGCTTCAGGGACATGGCCCCAGCCAGGTATATGGGACACCCTCTCGCAGGAGACATTGCCTGGCCACCTCCTTTTATTTTCTGAAAAAGAGAGCCATTCCCAGCCTCACTCTGTAGTGAGGTCTTTCTCAAGCCTACAGCCTTCCATGGCTCCCTATCACCCTAAGGTATGTCCAAAGTGCCTTCTCTTTTTGTCTGAAATTTCTGGCCCCTGTTAACCTCCAGGGTTCCTTCCTCTGTAACCCAGCAACTTCTATTCTTGTCAGACCTCCCTACAACCCTCACCCTGCTCTTGAGTTCTGTGCAAATGCATTTTGGTGCTCAAATGCTTCTGTGCCTTGCTCACCACTAGGCTTTTACACATGCTCATCTTGCCACCTGTAACCCTGTTCCCACCCAGCTTCTTGGGACTAAGTCCAACCTATCCTCCAGGTCTCTCCTCTAGGAAGCCTGCCCAGCTTACACTCAGGGGCCTCGGGGCCTCCTCCAGGCTTCCATCAGCAGTCCTCATCACTTTGGGTAGAACTGTCTCCTCATCTCCTGCCTGCTAGGCTGGGGCCGTACCTGCTTATTCACTATTTCAGCCTCAGTGAGAAGCAAAGGGCCTGGCATACAGAAGGTATCCAATACATACTTGTGGTTGCCAATGTATAGCAGAAACTTCATCCTGTTGGAATCCATGATGACAACTCTAGTTGGTGGCATATCCCTGTCCCAGAATAGTAATAGCCTCAACAGTAACAGCAGCAACAGAAGTAGCAATAGCTCTAGTAACAGCACTTTGTGTTGAGACCTGTGATGGGACAGCAGGTTCTGAACACTTAACATACAGTCACTACTTTCCTTTTTACCCTGTGAGCCAAGTACTATTATTATCTGCAGTTTACAGATGAGGGAAGTGAAGCCCAGAGAGGTTAAGCGATTTGCTAAAGGTCACACAGCTGGCAAAAGCAGACCTGGGCAGGCAGGTACCAGAGTCCTTGGTATCATCACCCACCATTAGACCAAGAGCCAGGACAAGTGGGCGATGAGACACCAGCAGCACAAAAGCTAAGCAGCAGGAATTAGGCAGGGAGTCTACTAACTCCATGCCCAGCCTGTATGGTTGCCAGAATATTAGACTGGAGTGTAATTATTGGTCACTGGCCATGGCCCCAGGCTGTTAGATCCACCTGAGTCTTCCCTGACCTTCATGCGCTCAGTACAGGGTCTGGCTTCACCTGAATCGGGGAAGCATTGACTCCAGGCTCAGTGGGGAACCCACATGCATAATAGATCAGAATGTGGACCTAGGTTCAAACTCCAGCTTTGAACCTAGTGGCTGTCTTAGTCTGTTTTGTGTTGGCATAATAGAATATCATAGATTGGGGAATTTAAAGGAAGAAAAGAAATGTATTTCTCACAGTTTGGGAGGCAGGGAAGTCTAATATCAAGGCGATGGCTGCTTCATCCCCTGGTAGAAGACAAAAGAGTGAGAAGTGAGACAGAGAGCCTGAGACAAAAGTGTGGTGGGGCAAACTCAGTTGTTGGAAATGCACAACTAACTCTAGTGATAATGGCATGGAATTAATCTTTTCATGAGGGTGAGGCCCTTATGACTTAATCACCTCTTAACAACTCCACCTGTTAATAATGTCTCAATGACAATTACATTTCAAAATGAGTTTTGGAGGGGACATTCAAACTATAACACCGGCTGTGTGACCTTGGGCAAGTTACTTAACCTCTCTGGGCTTCAGAGTCTTCAGTTGTAAATGAAGATAATAACAGAATCCTAGCAGGGTTTAGGGGAGGATTAAATGAGTTCATCCTTATGTTAATCTAGAGTTAGCCTTTTGTGAGTCATAGAAAAGTCTGTCCTGGCAATGTAGAATGAATCACATCCCGAGCTCTCCAATCACTCCCTGGGCAAATAGAATTGTTTCCCTTCTAGGAAGACAAACAACAGAGTGAGAACCTCGGCCTGCCCCCATTGTGCTTTGTGACCTTACCCCAGTAGCTTGCTGTCTATGGGCTCTGGTTACCCCAACTCTACAAGGAGAAAAGAATTATTGCTGAGGGTCCTTCCTGCTCGGAACTGAACACCTGACCAGGACTATGTGGTCTCCAAGGCAGTGAGCAGGGAGAGCCAGGTCAGCAGGCATCAAGCCAAGGCCAGGGGTAGACAGTCCAGGGCTCCAGCTGCCTCCTGCCCACTGCCCTGTGCTTGGCTTGATGGGATGTGAGCAGCCAGCCCCTCAGGGGCTCGTTAGCTGGGCAGCCAGCTGGGGCTCTGGCCGCTCCTGTCCACCGGCACTGGGGAAAGGCACTAGCTCCAAATCTTCTCCACACCAGGAGGGGCTGGACCCTTACACCATCCTGCTCCAGGGACAAGGGGACAGGCAGGTCCATGAGATGCCCCAGGAGAGGCTGCACTTGTGACAGGGAGCTCAGCCCTCCCAAGCCTCTCCTGTCCAGCCTGCTCCGTGGCCCTTTAACCTTCCTGCTGTCACCTCTGTGTCTGGGGGAGGATGAGCCTGTGTACAGTGCCACACAGACCTCAGTTATTCTGCCACTGGCAAGCTATGGCTCCACAGCAGTGTTGACCCCTCTCTGAGCCTCAGTTTCCTCATCTGTAAAACGAGCATCACAACTTCTTATGAGTTTGCCTGAAGGGTTGAAAGAGACCACAGTGGAGACCCCATTTGCATGATGTCCAGTGTATGGAGCCTGCTGGGAAGGAGGGCCTTCTTCCTCCTCCCCTCCCTTCTGCCTTCTCTCTTGGCTCTTGCCTCGTCCCAAGTTCCTACAGCCACCCATCTTTCTTCCTTAGAGGCCAAGGGGTCAGGGGCTACCTGTTTTGGTCTAAAATGTCCCCATTCACCTTCCTTTAGGATTTTACCTCCATTTCCTCCAAAGCCTGATCTCTTATCCCCTACTCACTTCCGTCTCTCTTCCTCTCTCTCTCTCTCCCTCCACCCACCTTTTCTCACTTTTCTCACTAATCTTTGTTAATCTCCTCCCAGTCTTTCAAACATTGGTTACATCCTTCTTTTCTTGGTTAAGCATTTTGAAAGATTCTAGTTGCGTGGGGAATTTTTTCCCTCTGTTTCAGATCTCTCTCTCTCTCACACTCAGGAACGCACGTCACCAGGGGGCATGTGACCACTTACTCCCTGAGACCAGAAGGCAGGCATCTGGCTGGGAAAAGGAACAGCAACAGTATTTCTCACAAAATTTGGACCTTTGCTTCATTCCCAGGGCTCTGTACGCACTGTGTGGAGCCTGATGTCATCCGTCCCCACCCTTAAACCAGTCTCTGCCTCACTCCCCCAGGGCAGGAGTCAATGGTGCTGTTCTTGGGAGGACATTGCTTCTTTTATTATTATTATTATTATTATTATATCATAGCTGTGTACATTAATGCAATCATGGGGCACCATACATTGGTTTTATAAACAGTTTGACACATTTTCATCACACGGCATTTTCTTAGTTATTGTGTTAAGACAATATATTCTACATTTACTAAGTTTCACAGGTACCCTTGTAAGATGCACCGCAGGTGTAATCCCACCTATCACCCTCTCTCTGCCCATCCTCCCCCCTCCCTCCCCTCCCTCTCCTCATCTATTAGTTCATGTCATCTGTCGATGAGAGGTGTTTGCACGCCCAAGGTGCTCCCCAACACCAAGGAAGAAGGATAGCAGCCAGTAAGAGACTGTGTCCACTCCCTCACAGAGCAGACAGGGAGGATAGGACACAGGTACACAGAGGTATAGCAATTTGAGAGCCAGGAAAGAGCTTCTGGGAAACAGGACCTTAGATTGGGACATGAAACCAGCCCATGGGGAGGAGGGCGGCAGGAGAGAGTGCACAGGTAAGTGCCAGAGAGCAAGGCTGTGCCCTGTGTGGTCCTGGAACAGTGCCTGTGACCTCAGGGCAGGATGTATCCAGAGGGCCACAGAAGGTTACAGAACAGGTGTCACAAAGGTAGAGGGAGCACCCAGAAAAGATAACTTGAGGCTGCTCTGGGGACAACCTAGAAGGCCAGGTTAAGGTCTCCTCCTTGGCAAAAACATTCCCTGAGTGCCGCTCGCCCCAACATCATTTGACCCCTTCCAGATTCATTGGTCTGTGCAAGTTTTGCTGCTGATGCTTCTTTGCTGAGATCCTGCAGAAGGGCACTCTGGCAGTGCAAGCCTCAGTTACCCATCTGCAAAATGGGCACACTAATAACAATAGTAATGCAAATTAGTCTGGGTTCTCCAGAAAAATAGAATCCATCTACATATAAAGAAATGTGCTGTAAGGAACTGGCTCACACAGTTATCGAGGCTGAGTGGTCCTAGATCTGCTGTCAGCAAGCTGGAGAGCAGAAGAACCAAAGGTGTTCTTCTGGACCACATTCTAAGGCGGGAACCATGTCCCAGCTGAAAAAGGCAGGAAGGCAAAGATAAAGAGTTCTTTCGTACTCAATCTTTTTTCTCTTCAGGCCTTCTGTAGACTAGGTGCGGTCCACGCAGGGGAGGGCAAGTACTTTACTCAGTCCGCCAGTTCAAACCTTAACCTCATCAGAAACACCCTCACATACGTAATAGAAATTATATTTAACAAATATCTGGGCACCCCATGGCCCAGTCAAGTTGACACATAAAATTAACCACCACATAATAAGTGCTGAGGAAATGAGCACCACCTTCCCAGCACTCAGATGGGAGGTGGTGCTGCCAACCGTGCACAAGGGGGGTTTGGAAAGGTTGCATAGGCAGAGGGTTGGCAAACTCTAGCTTTAGCTTGGTAAGGTCAGGCCAAATCTGGCCCAGTCCCTCTTTTTGTAGATAAAGTTTTATTGGAACATAGCTGTACTCATTCATTTATGTATTGCCTGTGGGAGATAATTCAGCCACTAAAAGGCCAGAGTTAAAGTAACTGAACTGAACCCACATGAAGGCTTCAGTTTCACTTAGGCCTGAAAAGCCTAAGGTAGTTACTGTCTGACCCTTTACAGAATACGTTTGCCCATCCCTGCATTAGACATATGGTGCCTTAGTTTTCTCACTGAGAAAATGGGTACAGTGAGAGTGCCTTCCTCCTGGAGTTGTTGGGAGAATTTTCAATCTGTCATGATTATCAGATACACCAATATGAAGGCTTGGGGTTCACCTCCAGCTCTTCAGGAATGGACCCTACCAATGAGGGTGAAGTGGCCAACCCCAGGCCCAGCTGGGATCCTTTCCAATACATAGGAGTCATTCCTGGGCATGAGAAATAAAAGGCTGACCGGGGAAGTCAGGCCAAGCATCCATAATCGCTTGTAATTTGAACTTAGCCTCTTGAGGCAAAAAGGTTTTGTCAAAGGCTTTTCATGGTCCACTGCCCCCATAACCCAAGGTCACACGGATCAAGTTCTCTCCAACACATATTTATTATCAGTTGGAAATGGCATTGGTTTTTTTCCCAAGCTGTGTGCAGACACTTTCTCAGGCCACTGCCCAGCTCCCCAGATGACAGCCTTGGAAGAATGTCACTGAGAGAGGGGTTGACAGTGGGGAGAGTGCATGTCACTACCAGTGGCTCAAGGAAGACTCAGCAGTTTACCTTTGGGTCAGTATTTAAACTGAGCCTCAGTTTCCTCATCTGTAAAGCATGAACTATAAGTGCCTGTAAAATGCTCTACTCTGTCCCTGGCCTGTGGTGAGGCCCTGGTGTCTTGTAATGGCCATGTTTTCTCTCATTAATAACTTCTTCCTTGTATCTGGACCCACAGGTGAAACCACAGCACAGTGGGTAAGAACTTGGGCTCTGAAATCAACTGGAACTCAGTTCCAAAGGATGGCTAATGCTTTGCGGCTGTATGACCTTGGGCAGTCTACCTAACCCAAGTCTCCATCTCACCTGCAAAATGAGTTAATAACAGCACAGTCCTCAGTAGGAGGCTGGGAACATCAAATAAGGAGCAGGCTTCACAGCACATAGGAGGTGATCCGCAAATGTTTCCATTACAGGTCAAAGGAATCCATGGTCAGTATAATTCCAAAAGGAATTGAATTGGGGAAAATATCTCAAAAATAAGAACTTATCCAGAAAATTCTAGTTTTCCCAAAGAAGAGAAATGCATTCTGCACCCCCTCTGAGGTGACTGCCATCGCTCAGTGACAGCCTTTGTTTCAGAGAGGACCCACATGGCATTCCGGAGTGGTGAATGGTCTGGGCTCTGGGTTCAACAGATTTGGATTCTAGTCCTGTTTGGAAGAAACAGAGCAAATTGCTTAACTCCCTGAGACTTTCTCTTTTTACTTGTGTATTCTTTACTTAATTCAATATTTTATTAAATGCCTGCTGTGCACTGGGAATCATCCTGGGGATGGAAAATATAGCAGGGAACAAGGTAGACAGCCTTCCCACCTAGTGTGGGAGAGAGACAACTAAAAAGTAAATAAAAAACATGGAAAATAATATGATAAATTCAAAGGGAAAAGTGAAAGAGTAAGGGGGGGTGGATTGAACAGGAAAATCGTACTGCTTTAGATTTGGTGATACTTAATCAAAACTGGGGTAATAACAGTATTAACTTCAGGATACTGTTAGACTTCAACCAGATAACTAGATAAAACTCTTACCACGTGGCCTAGCACATAACAGTTACTACATGCATGCAGGTTGGCTACCAGGTGAGTGGATAAATGTGTGAATAGATTATGGATACATGCACTGATGGGTAGATAGTGAATGAATGAATGAATGAATGAATGAGTGAATAGATGGATGGATGGATGGATGGGTGGATAGACAGATGGATAGATAGATGGACAAGTGGATGGATACATGAATGAGTGGATATGTACTTGGATGAATGGATGCACTGATGGGTCAGTGGTATCTATATGGGTGGATGAATGGATGGTGCATGGATGGGTAGATATTATATCAGAGACCCAGTGGGAAATCAATGGTATCCTCAGATGGTCTCACTGAAAAGATATTAATGAAGGAGCTATTCACAGAGGCTGGGTTTAGGGAACCAACAAGGATACTGAGGCACACAAGGACTAGCAGCAGAGGAAGGTATCAGCACTCTCAATATTGAAGGGCAGAGGGAGGAAGAAGTGTTCTCGGAACCTGCACTGAGGCGTGACAGGAGCTATGGCTGTAAATGGAAAATCCCAGCTACTGCCAAAATGCGAGGGGGGCAGTAAATACTGCAGTCTCACTCTTCTCCGCTCTCTCATCTGCTGCTGGAGATTTCCATTGGCCCGGCTGACTTGAAGCCAGAGGGAAACGGAGTGGTCATGCAGCCTTCAGAGGCGAGCCCCTTGGGGACGGAGTAGAGAGCAAATAGGTAAAGAGAGGATCTGAAGAACAAAAGGAAAATAACCAGCAAATGAGTAGCAGAGTGATGAGTAAATGAGTCTGGAAGCTGCGAAATCAGTAGAGAAGCCCCAGTGACAAGTCGATGCTCCGTCTCGGATCACGAGCCTCTTTGTAAATATTATTCTTATTAAGGAGGGGAAACTAAATTCACAAAGTTGCTAAATCTTAACATAATTAACATCGATCTCTCATTTTTGTCACAGTCTGATGCAAGTCAGGAGCATCTTCCAAAAGCTGACACAGGGAACCAGCCCCCTTCTGGTTGGTTGTGGGCTGGGACTCTGCCATCTTTAATCTGGGAAAGGTACCCTGGGCCTAACTGCCTCAGCCAGGAAGTAATCCATCACTTCCTTTCACACTTCATTGGCCAGAGCTAGTCACATGGTCCCACCTAGAAGGAAGGAAGCTGGGAAATGCAATCTCCTTTTGTGCACAAGTGCCATCAAGTTTAGAGAGCAGCTAGTCTCCCTGTTCCACATTATTTCAGTACTTACATTTGCCTGATACAAAGAAAAAAGTTAACTTGCTCTAACCTCAGGCAATAAGAGCTAGGAAAGTGCCTAAAATCATGAGTATTTGACCAGCTCAGGTCTGCACCAGTTGTGTTCAAATAGACAAATCATTCCAGTTAGTTTCAGTATCTCTAAAGTAGAGAATGATCAGAGTACTTGACAAGTGTCTAGCAAAGTGCCTGGCACAGAATAAGCAGTCAGAGGTTTGTTCAACAAATGCAGTTGTGAGTATTGAAGATGGTGAGGCCCATAAAGCTCATTATGCCAGAGGACATAGAGTGTCTCCTCCACCAATGTGAGTGTTGTCCTGTAAGCCTAAGTTCAGGGACTGCCTGTTTATAGTAAGAAGCTGACAATAGGCCCACAGGGGAGGAGGTATGCTTGTCAAGACCACATTTTACAATGCACAAATAAGGATGAGGGACTATTTCCCTGATTTGTGAATTTCTTTATGTGCAACATCTTACATAGGTATAAAACTGACATCGTATTTATTCATTTTTCAAATGGCCTTTATCAAAAAGAATATGAGTGTGTGGTGGCCTGGGAAGCACAGAATCCATTTGCCGCTGCTGAGGGAGATTCTGTCCCAGCTTCAGCCTCTGCCAGGGAGTTCATGTTCTGGGGACACCCTAACCTGGGATTCCCCCATGATAAAGATACTCAAGGGTGGACAAGAGGTTGTGGTCTAGTGGAATCAGGAGGCAGTTGTTAAGAGCAAGGACTATGAGGTCAGAATGCCTGGGTTCTGACCCAAACCCCATTCCCTGGCTGTGTGGTCCTTGGCATGCTACTAACCCTCTCTGTGCCTCGGTGTTCTCAACAGTAAAATGGAGACAATTGTAGAGCTGCCTTTACAGAATTGTTGTAAGAATTAAATTAAATTAGTACATGAGTGCTCTGATGCAAGACCTGCAAAAGAGAAAACCCTTAGAAATTTGTGCTTATTATCAGAGAAGGGTGAGTCCTTTTGGTTGAATATTCATTCAACAGACATGAGGTAAAGGCCACTGGGTGCTGGTTACCAAGGTAAACAAGACAGATGTGGTCCCTAAGTGCACAACCTAGGGATAAATGTAGGGAAGACGATTCCACAGACACCTCTTTCACTGCAACTTCCATGTTCCTCACAGATGGCCTTCATGGTCCCCAGACTTGTGCTCCAAGGCACAAGATTCAATGGAAATAACCATTGTGAGTACTGATGAAATGAACCAATTGAAGGACCATAATTGAGTAGACCTTTGTCAAAGGCATTGGGCCCAAGAATTGCTGGGCTAGGTGTCAAACCCAAGGCCACTAGTTCCCCGTCATGTGGTGTGGTTCCCCATCACCAGGCCCAGACAATCTGGGCCTCAGGTTCCCCATCTATAAAAGTGGGGAAAATGAAACCACTGCTGGTATTTTCAGTCTGTTGTGAAGTTTAAAAGAAATCTTACATCAAAAATACATAGCACAGTGCCTGACAGAGATCAAGGGCTTTGTAAGAGGTAGGTAACATAATACCAGTCAACAAATACGTTTTGAGCACCTACCAAATTATGGTCACCTTTATAGGCACTTGTGATAGAGCAGGGGAAAGAACGGCTCCCACGGAGCTTATAATCAAACGGGAGAAGTAGGCACAGACAAGGCAGAAGAACCTATATAAGAAGGCACATTAAGGTAACAGCTTCAGGGAGAAAAAAAACAAGCAAAAGGGTAGGGAGTGTTGAAGGAGTTTGAATCGTGCTGGGGTAGTCAGGAATGGCCTTGATGGGAAGGTAATATCTGAGTGAAGAGCTGAAGGCAGTGAGGGAGGGAGGCGTGAAATGACCTGGGGTAAGAGCAGTCCAGGCAGAGGTACAGGCACTGCAAAGGCCCTGGGGTGCATCGCAGGGGGAGGGGGAGTGAGTGCAGAGGAGGGGACAGAGGCAGAGATGTGGTGGGGCAGATTAGGTGGGGCCTTGTGGGCCACCGGGAGGGCTTTGGCTTTTATTCTGATTTGGATGAGAGCCATGGAAGGATTTTAAGCTTAGCACTTATGTGATTTGACATGTTCAGGAAAGAACACTTAGGCTGATGTGTTGGGTATAGACTACGGGGGCTAGGGTGTCTTCAGGAACACCATTAGGGGACCATGAGCCAGGCAAGAGGTGACAGCAACAGCTATAGAAGGGGTGGTCATTATCAGTGCCTGGCTTCCCGTACATGTCATCACACGTCCAGCTCACAATACAGGCTTCCTCCCAGCAGTTGGGCACCTCATGACTGATCCTGTCTTGATAGCTACCCGCACCCTATCCAGAGTCATGTCTCCCATCCCCATCTCCTAGACACACCTAGAGGCATTAGGCACCTTCTATCTTGCTCGTAGCCAATCTCACACTTCTCTGTAATAATGGCATCCAGCTTGCACTGGACCGGTTCCAACTTGTCTACATCTGTCTGAGATCCAGAGTCCCAGAGTGAACTCCAAATGCTCTCCAGATAAGTGCAGAATTATTCCAGCTTGAAGGAGCCTCAGAGAGTCCCATTTCATCTGTAACTGAGGATGGATCCGTGTAGCAAACACCTTGCTCGCTGGTTAACTGCATCATCGGTTAGTTGTAGTGCCACCCTTGGAATCCAAGCCTGGGTCCCCACTCAGCATTCTTCAGCCCCAAATAGAATAGCAAGGACCTTTTTGCCTCTTCCAGATGAAGACCTTATCTCACTGCTCTGTAAGCTGGTCTCCCACCTTCAGCAACCCCGAAGCCTAGGGAGTTATAACCACACAGACAGTAGTAACTCTGAGGTCCACTATGGACCCATGATTTGCTCACTTTAGTTGGCTGTTGGGTGGCTAGACTGTTTTAGTTCACACCTACCATGCAGGAAGAAGAGAAATAGCAAAGAAACAGGAGTGGCACTGGGAGATGGGAGGGCGGGTCTGGGGTCTTCCCAGCACTTTTCATTACTTCCCACAAAGCCAGCACTGTCATAGTCCTTGCTTCTTCAGGTGGCCAGGACTCTTCTCTCAGCATCCTCACCAACCTGGTGCCATCACACTGTTGATTTTTACCTAGATAACAGGCAAAAATAGGACTTCTGGTGTTATTCTAATTTGCATTTCTCTTATTACAGCTATCGTGGAGAATCTTTTCACTTGTTTCAGAAACATTTTTCTTTACAATTTGTTCTACTGTTCTGCAGGGTAAAATAATCAGACTCCTTTTGGTGATACAAATTTCAAATGTTTTCCTGAGTTTGTCTCTCTCTCTCTCTCTCTCTCTCTCTCTCTCTTTTTTTTTTTTAATTTTGTATAGCTTTTGCTATGTCGGTCATTTTATTTAGTTGGATTTATCAATATTTTCTTTCATTGTCCCTGGGGATCATATTTTTATACCACCATATATTCATTCATTCATTCGTATACAAAATATGTATTGTGGGGCAATGCCTGTGGCTCAAAGGGGTAGGGTGCCAGTCCCATATGCCAGAGGTGGCGGGTTCAAATCTTGGCCAAAAACTGCAAAAAAAAAAAAAAATTTATATTTATTTTTATTTATATTTATTTATATTATTATTTCTATTTCTATTTATATAAATATATATATATATAGAAATATAAATATTGTGCACCCACTATTTCCAGGGATGCAAACAAGGCCCTGCCCTCCTGGAGTTCAGATTCCAGCAAGGCGACAGAAGATGAGCAAGGACACTCATATTCAGAAAGTGGCAAGTGCAGTGATGAAATTAGTAAATTATGGGTTTGGCACCTATGGCTCAGCAGCTAGGGCTTCAGCCACGTACACTGAAGCTGGTGGGTTTGAACCCAGCCCAGTCCTGCCAAACAACCATGACAACTGCAACAACAGCAATAAATAGCCAGGCATTGTGGCGGGCACCTGTAGTCCCAGCTACTTTGGAGACTGAGGCAAGAGAATCGCTTAAGCCCAAGAGTTTGAGGTTGCTATAAACTATGATGCCACAGCACTCTACCAAGGATGATATAGTCTCAAAAAAGAAAAAAGAAAGAAAGAAAGAAAGAAAGAAAGAAAGAAAGAAAGAAAGAAAGAGAAAGAAAAGAAAGAAAAGAAAAGAAAGAAAAGAAAAGAAAAGAAAAGAAAAGGAAAGAAAAGAAAAGAAAAGAAAAGAAAAGAAAAGAAAAGAAAAGAAAAGAAAAGAAAAGAAAAGAAAAGAAAAGAAAAGATTATGACATAAAGGAAGGTCAAAGTTGAGAGAGGACCTGTATGGATTATACTAGTTATCTGTTACTGCATAATGAGTACCATAAATTCAGCAACTGAAAACAATACACATTGTACAACAGTTTCTATGACTCCAGAGTCTGGGTATGACTCAACTTCTCTGTTCAGGGTCTCCAAAGATTGTATCAAGGTGTTTGCCAGGCTGTGTTTTCATCCGGAGGCTCAACCAGGAAACTATATGCCTTCAAGCGCGTTCACATTATTGGCAGAATTCACTTCCTGTGGCTGCATGAGCGAGGACCCAACCTTGCTCATACAGCAAGTGACAAAGTGACTGCCATCAACTCCCAGAAGCTACCTGCAGGATGGGAGGCAAGCAGAGTCTCTCCTTTCAGGAAGTGGCCAGTCCCTCCTTTAAAGGCTTTTTCCTGAATAAGTCAGGCTCACCCGAAATACCTTCACAATATAATATAACAAAATTATAAGAGTGATGTCCTAAATTAATCTGAGGGAGTGTAGGAAGTGAGGGCTAAATTCATACCAATTGGGCACAGTGCACACAATCTGGGTGAAGGGAACACTTAGAGCTTTGATTCAATTTGTATGAAAACAAAGGCTATAAATAAAACGTGCACCCCCTAATATTGTGAAACAATAAATAAAAAGAATGGCGTCCTACTACTTTTGCCATACTTATTGGTTAGAAGCAAATCAGGCAGAGGTCCCCACTCAAGAAAAGGGGATGACAAAGGCATGCACTTCAGGCATAAAGAGGAGAACTATTTGGGGCCACTTAAACTGTGTTAAAGAAGGCCTTTCTGAAGAGATAACAATTAAGCTAAAATCTGAGTGATCAAAAGGAAACAACCAGGTAAAGACATGAAGAAACAGTTTTCCTGGCAGAGTGCATAGCAAGTACAAAGGCCCTGAGGTAGTTGTGTGTTTGCAGGAAATGAAAACATTGGTTATGACCAAAATACATTGGATAGAGGAGGGAGGAATGACACAGTGAATGAAATGAAGTGGAATATAATGAAATGAAATAAAAGATGAGAGAATTGCCAGGAGACCTGACCTCAAGTCCCAGAGCAGCCCCCAACTAACCCTAGGCCACTCACTGCCTTTTCTCCTTGGCCTGGTCTTCCTCCTCTACAAACTGAAGGGGATTGAGTCTGATGACCCTAAAAGACCTGTCTAGCTTGAGCAACCCCAGAGTCTCTGATGAACTGAATGACACCTCCACCTAATTAGCCAAAGACGCCAAATTAATTAAGGCCTGGGAAAGTGATTATCTCAACCCTGGGCTTTCTCATGCTAGGAAGAAAGGAGGGAGTATGCAACGGCAAGGAATGCAAGAATTCCCCAGGGGAACAGGGGTGGGGGCTTTCAAACCCCTGAATCAATGCACAGTATTCCTGCCTCTCGCTGGAATGCCGCAGATCTGCACAAATCATTAAGCCCCACACTTTTGGCAGGATATGCAACCTGGGGTCCTGCCTTCTTCACGCAAATCCACATGGGGTTAGTTTGGCCCAATGAAGCAGGAGGATCTGATTTCCCTGCTCGCCCTTGCCATGAAAAAGCAGAAACATGATGGGGTGATGGTGGTTGGGAGTTTGAGGTTTATTGGGGATTTTATTCTTTTCTTTCTTTTTCTCTTTATTGGTCCGTTTCAGAAGAAACATTGATTTTCAGCTGACCTGAAGTGAAAGGTGTGGATGGAAGGACCAGGAGGCCCCAATCAAAGTGGAAATCCGTCCACGTTTTCTTCCCACTCTTTTGGGAAGCATAGGCTATTCCCAATCCAGATGGGGGCAAGAGGGAGGGACTTTTCATTACTGTACAGTTGGTTAGGCTGCGTGGTCACCTTGAAGGCTCAGGATTCCAAGCGAAGGCTAAGAAAATGGGAGGTGTTGAGAGTAACCACTAAGACTCAAGATTCAGCTTCCACAGAGAGAACTGGGTGCTGGGCTGGGGTGCTGTCCAGCCATGGGGCCGGCGGTCCTCGCAGCCCTCCACTGGCAGCATATGGGGAGATTGGCAGAAAAGAGCTCCAGTGTGTGCTGATGATTGATACTGTTTTGGGAAATTACTTTTTTTTTTTTTGAAAATTGACACTTTCCAATTGTGCAAGAGAAAAGGGAGGAAGGAAGAAGAGAAGAGGAAAGGATGGTCATCAAAAAGTACAGGGACAAAAGGAAAAGTCAGCCCTTTGTGCCTCTGGACCATCTACCCCTCTAGATTATAAGCACCTCGAGAACAGGGGTTATGTTTTGTCCCACTTATTCATACAGGGTCTCTACTAAGGAGAAAAGATGATTCTTCAGGGAAAAACAAGGTGAGCTCAAGGATTCTCCTGGAAGGACAATCAGACATCCTCATTCATATCCAAATAATTGGAAACCATGCCACAGCAGAAAGAAGAAGAAAGGACCCCCCCATGTCAGCCCACCCTCCCACCCTTCCTGGGCCTGCTGCTGTGCCCCAGAAGTGGTGGGCTCTGCTAGTTGTCCCGGGGTCCACTTCCCATCATTATGGAGCTGCCAAAGAGCAAGGAAGCAGGCAGTGTGGTTTCTGGGGTTCACAGAAAAATCTGCCAGGAGGAGAGGGGTTGGGGCTGGAGGATGAGGCCCCAGAGTTCATTTTTTTTGTCCTCTTCTGGGCAAACTGGTGCCACTTGTTTCTGGTACCTGAAAAGGCAAGTGGCATCTGAATGCCCAAATAGGGGATAATTTTCTCCTCACTGTTTTTGTCTCTGATGATAATCTCCTAATTAGAATCTGAGTCATTCAATTACACAGGACCTGTGCATCCATTGATAGAATACTCCTACCAGGCATACTTGATACTCACAACAACAGCCTGAGAGTTTAGCTTTCCTCACTTTCAAAACTGAGAAAACTGAGGCCCTGGGAGTTAAAGTTACCTGCACAGGCTCTTTTAGTCACTCAGTGGCAGAGAAAGAATAAGTATTCAGACTTCTCCAGGTCTGGCCTTAGTTCTTAACCTCTCCAGATTCATTTTCCACCACTCTTCCCCCAGGGCTTTGCTCAGCACCCGTTTTGAACCATGCAAGTTCTGCACGCTGCACTTTCTCATCTCTTTACTTTGTTCATACTATTTCCTCTCTTTGGAATTTCTTTTCCCTTTCTGGCAAGTTACAACTTGCATTTGTAGACCCTAATGTAGATTTCCTCCAGGCTGCCTGTCCCTGTATTCACTCCTCCCCTGTTCCTGTACTGGATTTGTGCCTTTTACATTTATTGTTGTAATTTCTTAGTGTATCTCCCCAAATACACCAGCCTGATTACAGGCAGTAGCTATGTCCTATTCGACTCCACTTCCCTAGAGCTTTACACAGGTAAATATTTGTTGAATGAATGCATAAATAAATGAATGAATGTGAATCTGTAAGTATTCTCATAATTCTTTTCTAAAATGGCAAACACTACACCAAGCTACCAGGCAAACACTACACCAAGCTAACAGAGGCAGGTGAATGCCTAATGTCTCATTATAGTGGTGCTCACTTGAAGGATCCCAGGTAACAGTGCTCTTTATTCTGTTCATGATTCATAAAAACATGAATTTTATGTTCATAAAAACATGATTCTCCATTAAACTGATGGAAGAGTCCACCTCACTCTCTCCTTTCCAGGAAAGTGATGTGCCCTCTCTTTCTTGGGTTGTCACCCACTGCATGATAAAACTGATAGCTTCTCAATGGTATCTTTTATAATTGAAATATTAATTATAAATATTTCTCCTAATTTTCTAATGAAATGCCCTTGTCTCAAAGTCCATAAACCCCAGAACCAAGAGGAGATTGAGATGATAAATGGCCAAGAATTTCTAGAAATTGCCTTGTAGATTCACAGAAGTTGGACTTAAGCCAGGATAACTTGATGCCTCTCTTCATAGTTGGTTGCTTGCTGTATGACCTTGGGCACATCAATTACCTCTTCTGAACCTATATTTTCCCACCCACCTGCAACATGGAAATAAATTCACTGTCTACCTCCTAGGGCTGCTATGAGACAACTCCATGCAGTGCCAGATATACACCAAAGGATAACAATTGTTACTGTTGTTGTTGTTGTTAGAATTGTAGGGTCCTATCTGCGTGGGTTTCAATCCTGCCCTTGCCACTTCACCCACCAGCTTAGTGACCTCAGACAAGTAAGCTGATCAGAGTCTGTTTCCTTCAGAACTTCAAAATGTGATAATATCAGTTCCTATCTCATAGGATTGTTGTGAGGATTAAATGAGATGATACATGTAACTAGCATTTAGAATAGTGTCAGACACATTGGAAGTGGTCAATAATAGCTATGGTCAATAGCTATTTTTGGTGTTATTGTCACATTTATTCTCTTTTTGAAAGTTACCCATTTGTTGGGAAATGACAATTAAATTAGAACAAAAAGAGATCGTTGGAAGACATTCTTCCCATTTCTCAGCTAGGAAAACTGAGGCTCAGAGTGGTTAGTCATTTACTGGTGATCACAAAGCCCAGATAAAAGTTAAGGCTCCATGATCCCTAACTTCCTCTTCTGAACCAGGGGTGGGAGGTGGCCAGGAAAATTGTTGACAGACCTCCTCTGAAATCCCTTTCCCATACTGGAAACCATAGCCATTGTCTAGGAAGGAACCACATCCTCTGTCAACCACATGGTCTCTGTCTTATCTGTAGAACCCCAGGGATAGGGAAAGCATAGGGACCTTGAAAGGAGTCAAGAATATTGCCAAATGGTGACTACCTACAACAGGCTACCTGACTGTGAGTCAGACAGGGCCACTCCCTTCCTGAAAACACATTCCATGTGAGAGATGGTGACAGACAAGTCAGTCTTAAGATGATGATGAAACAGAGGGAACTGAGTGCAAGGCCATTTAGATGAGGAGATCAGAGAAGGTTCTGCCATTGAAGCTTGCACTAAATGCCTCAAGACCCCATTCAATCCCCAGATGAATTTTTCCCAGGAGCCCTCTGGTCCATATGCAAATTAACTCCTTGCGGTTTCCCCAAATATCCTAGAATTCTTAAGGTGAGTTTGCAAACCAGCTTCTCATCTCCAACACCCTTGGAGAACATTTCACATTTCTTCTTTTTGATTCTCTGCACGGCTTTGCAACAGGGTTTGGGTCCATCCCTTCAAATCCTGGATCCTCTACTCACCTCAGCAGTGTGACTTTGGACAATTTGCTTAATCTCTGTGAACCTCATCTTCCTTGTCGCTCATACAAGGTGGTTAAGACAATAATTCCTTACCTCATTGGATAGTTATGCTGACTTTATGAGATTGTGTATTAAAAAACATCTTAAACTGTTTCCCAGTGGTTAAAAGCAAGAACACATTCTGCCCAGATGACCAAATGCAGAAAGTTCAGCCAGCTGGGCTACTGCTATTGGTCAGCCTCCTGGGTGGTAGCCCCCCAAAGGGCTTCTCACTTCACTTCCAGGGCATCCAGGTTGTGTCTAAATCAGCCTCACTGCTGCCCACGTGCCTCCTTCTCCTCCTTCAACTGTGAGGGATTAAAAACATCATGGCCATATGTAAAGATGGGGGGCTGGGTTTGGGGGTTCCTTTCAAGAGCTGGAAACAAAGACATATTGCTTCTAACTTATTTTAGCAGTTTTCAATAATTGCCAGTTAATTCAGTTATCAAAAACACACTTTTTTTTTTTTTTTACCTTTCCTTTTTGCCTCACCAAAAAGGCAAAGCAGACCTACAAATGTGCTGAGGGTGCTAGTGGCTTAGTATTCTACACATATATGTATGTATACCCTCTAATTCCTCCATGCTGTGGAGAATTTGTCACACGCGCAGGTCTGTTTGATTTCATTAAACAGAATATTTAAGCATAAAAATTGTTTAATCGCCTTGTGTCATTATGAGATGAATTTCATTTTGCATACATTTGCATATTTCATCAGAATTAAGGCTTCTAATATGCAAATGAGAGACAGGTTGCGGCTGAGGTGTTTATTGTAATAGCTGCAGGCTGTTCCACTTGGACAGCTTTCTAGGTGGTGGGGAAGGCGGGGGAAGGAGAAGTTGGGTTGGCAGGGAACAGGAAATCCAGGACTCTGGTGCTGCTGATTCCACCCAGCAAAGATGGTGGGCGTGGCACACCTTGCTGCCCTGGGAGACTGGCCAATCAGAGCAGGCCGGGCTGGGGAGGCGGGAGGACGCCCAGCTGTCTGCCCCAGAGGCTCCTGGGAGCCAGTGGGTACCAGGCGTGGGGTGAGAAGGACCAGGGCAAGGCCAGTGCCATGCAATTTGTCTAGATCCCACCCCCTATCCCCACGATGAGCAGATGACATTCTGGGGCCTCCTCAGCCTTCTGTCTCATTTATGGGACCTTCTTCTTCTGCCTACTTATTCCCTTGCCCTTTGTTTCCTCTTTGGCTTTGTTTCAAGGCCTGTTTAGTTTGTTTGTACTCTTAATTTTTCCCCTTCTTTGTTTTTCTCCTTGCCTGTTTCCTCCTGCGAGATCCTCTATCCAGAATGGGCTGCCATCCTTGCCTATTGTCTCCCTGTCTTTGTTCTCTTCCCCAGCCCGCCTTTCTCAGCCTTACTTGCTCTTGCTTCTGCTCTCTGCTTTCTGCTTCCTCCTTCCTCCTGCCCGGGGTCCCTTTCTTCCTGGCCCCAGAACCCTGGAGGGCATCAGCACCAGCCAGGGATGACTGGAGGTGAGGGCAGAATCAGATGAGGCCCCACTGATAGCCCCTCCTTCTGAAATCCTTGATTAATCCCTGTCCTCATTTGAAGGTCAGAGATTAGATACATATCATTTTCCTCTCCAGGGCCGGAGCTGCTGGTCCCCAGGAGAGCCTATTCTGAGTTGCCCTCCACCCCCAACCCCAGGCACAGACAGAGGAGAGGAGGACTCCGTGCGTAATGAGCCGACTTCGCCTTGGACTTCGCCTTGGAGGTCCTGAAAGTGTTTGGTACAGATGCAGATTTCAAAAGAAAGTAGCATGATGAACTTCCCCATCTTTTTCTGTACAGTCTTCCCCTGCAGATAAGTGAGGGCACTTTGGAAAAGGGCAGTTCCTATGGAGCAAAGTTAAAAAGCATCTTGAGCCAGGAACCGGCCCGAACAAACTAAGCTCCTTCTCTGGGCCTCAGTTTTCCCAGTCTGTCTTTTGCAATGTTCCCTAGATTTCCTTAGCATTTGTAGGCAGGAGTTAATTAGGACAAGGCAGGGTATGTTCATTAAATCAGCCACTATTTTTCAGACACCTCCTATATGCAAGACCCTGGGAGGGCCCTGGGCTACTGCCCTGAATGACTCAAGGCCATGACAAGGTGGGAAACTCAGACTCCAGGAAGGAAAACAACAAGATTGTGTCCGACAACAGTAAACACCCACACTGCGCTGTGGGCTAAGACTAGATACCCCCTTTTCTACTGCTTTTTTTGATGACCATATTTTGGCCCTGTTTTCTGGGCCAACACTCCACCCTGCCCCCACAGCCAAGGGCCCCTCCCCTCCAGAACACCCAAGAGTCCTGCAGAGAATCTCTGTTTTTTTCTGACTCTCTGAACATCTCCCCAGAGCTGGTAGGGCAGCATCTGCCAGACTAACCACCCCCTGCCAGATTAGCTGTTCAGGCCTGCGTTTTAGTGGCTGAGCAATTAAAGCAGAATTAATTGGCTAGTAGGCAATCACCACCTTCCCATCAGAGCAGGGAGGGAGCAGGCAGGCCTATTTTGCTGAGTCGACAAACTAAACACAATACTCATCGACCAAGGAGAGTGGGGAGGGGGTGGCAAGGCAAGCACGTGGGGTGAGAATTAGAGACATCCCCACCACCAACACCCCTAGCCAAATACGACAGCCAGCCACCGGGTTCTGAGCATCTCTGTGGGGAATCCAGCTTCGCTGGTGCGGAACTTTATGGAACAGAACTTTGACTCTGCAACTGTCCAACCAGGGATGTTTTCAAATTTGATTTAATTTTTAATATCTTTATTCCCTTCCTAACCACCAAAGCGATACTTTTCCTATTGATTTTTTAAAAATCAAATATTAAAAAACGTATGACTTAGAAATCCCCATAAAATTATATACCTATGCACATACATTAGCAATTGATAGGGGGAAACTCTGCAAGAATACACACCAACTGTCAACAAAAGCTAGGCCTGGTATGTGCGTAGACAGGGGAGTTTAAGGAGGCTGGGTTTCATGTAATATATTTTAAGGAAAATTTAACAGGCACGGGGATACATTGTGGTGTCTGTTGTTGTTCTTATTAGTTTGGATAATGTTGTTATGTTTTAGTGTTATAAAAATCAAGCATATTCATGAAGAAGGAAAAAAATTTACATATAGAAACATGCAAAAGACCCTTGAACTTCACACTCTGCCTCCCACCCACAAGTGGTAATCCCAAGTAGAATGCTGTGGTGGGGGAGAGCAGTGAGTTTTGATTGCTGGCTGTGTGACTGTCTCTAAGTCACTTGCCCATTCTGGGCCTCAGTTTTCTCATCCATAAAATGGGGAGTAGGCATAGTATTTCCAGTATCCTCCTGAGACACCGCAGGTGGAGAACTCTATTCAGTGCCTGGTCCACAGTGATTGCTTAGGGAACAGAAGCCATTCATCTTGGTTACTGCCAAAGCTCTCTAGCAAGGTTTCTAAAGGGACTGTATTTTATTGCATTAAAACCCCTTAGGGTCCAAGGGCCACAAACATCTCCCTCCCCCTGCTCCTTTGTACCCAAGTTAAGAGACCGAAAGCAAGGTAGCTCTCATCTCAGGACAGCTAATTTCCCAGTGTCTCAACTCAAAAGGAGTTGTTTAAAGACAGCACATGGCCCAGAAGCCAGTATGGAGGAGGAAGGAATGGAAGTACAAAGACAGGATTGCTTCAGAGTAAGAGAACAAGGAGGGCCCAACGATCTGGGGCCTCAATTTCCCCATCTGAGGCATGCAGCAAGGACAAATAGCCAATCTAGCATGTGTTAGCTGATAAGGAAGTATCTTGAATTCACATTATTTTTTTCTTTGAATGAACTTGCACACCCAGTCATTAGGGCCTGGAGGGGAGCCGTGAGTAAAGGGGAGAAAGTAGTGACGGGATTGTTAGGTAGCTAAACTTAGTTGTTCAGAAGTGACAAACATATGCCCACAACACTGTGGACGGAGATATAGGGCACCAAGGGTGGATCTGGAAGCTGATGACCAAGGCAAGCAAATGTGCCAGGAAGTCCTCGGCCGGGAGGTAAGTGTTTGTGTAAGGAGCGGCGCAGAGGCCAGGAGGTGGGGGCCGCAGTGATTGGACTGAGGAGGCCTGGAAACCTGAGTAGGCAGTCAGATGGGGTCACCAAACCCAGACTAAATAGTCTGGCGGGCCGGGCTCTTGGCTGTCTGGAAAACGATCCAGGGATGGAAGGAATAAGTCAAGAAGGGGGCTGGGAGGGGGGGGCCTAGTCAACAACACAGAGGCCTGTATCAGCAGCCACGTGGAAGAGGCTGCATCCCCAAGGTAGAGCCTAACCTTGAGTGAGACATGTTTTGTTTTGTTTTTTTCATTTCAGTTTCCTCTTCTTAATCGGAGAGAGGGGAGGAGGAGGAGTGAGACTGTGGGACAGCCCTCCCCCCAACCAAGGCCTTCTGTTCCCCTGCACAAGGCTTTTGGCTACACACCTTGCTCAGTTCTTTAGGCTCTGTGTGGCCTCGGGATGGTTAATTAACCTCTCTGTGCCTCACCAGCCCTCCTTTTTCAAGCAGGGCTAATCCTGCCTGCCTATGTTGATTGAGCCTGGGGCCACACAGGCACATAAGTGCCTTTGTGTAGATGAAACAAAGGTGATTCAAGCAGACTCTGGATTCAGGTATGTCAAGTTGAGACCCAGACTAGGTGCTCCTGGGCAGCAAACAATATGCATAATTGCCCGTGGCAGCCTGTGCTGGTTACCACCCTTGGTGTTCTAAACCTCACTTAAATATTAGGACAGGGATATTGTCTCCCCTTTTTCGGAGATAAAGAAATCGAGGCTCAGAGGGTTTAAGTGACTCACCCTTGGTCACATAGCTGGTAAGAGACAGCATGCCGAGATCTGTACTTAGTCCTAATTTTAAAGCACTTCCCTTGACACCTTGCTGCCAAGGTACTATGGATGTTAATGCCTCCTTCTAATGCACTAGGTTTTTGTTTAAACACCACAGCCAAAGGTGGTAGCAACTGTTCATCAATACATGAATAGATAAGCAAAATGTGGTACATATATACAACAGAATACTGTACAGCTTTAAAAAGGAATAAAATTGAGATACACGCTTTAATATGGATGAACTGAAGACAGTATCCATAGAGGCATAAAGTAGAAAGGTGGGTGGCAGAAGCTGGGAGATTAGGAGTGTAGGAGAGGAAAGAAGAGAAGAAAAGAGGAGCTCCAAGAGCTGATATAATAGGAAAGCTCGACCTAGCCTGGGGAGGCCCTGGAAGGCTTCTCACAGCTTCTACTGGTGATCGTGCCTAATCATCTGGCTGAAAACTGATCAAGTGCAGAGAACTATCCAGCCAGAGGGAACAGCACATGGGAAGGCTGCATGGTGGACCAAACAAAGTTAGTGCAACTCACAGGAAGAAGGTCAGTGCGGCCAGAGCCATAGAGAGAGAGCTGCAGGAGGGGCACTGGGGGAGGGGCTGTGGAGAGGAAGAGGAGGGTATGGAGGAAGGCCCAGCCATCCCCCTGCAGGAAGGACTCTGCTTCATAGCCTGGGGACACAAGGAAGTGGGGAGAGACTCACCACAGTCAGACATGACTGTGTGTTTGAAAAGATCACACTTATTGCTGAGCATGCAAGGAATTGGAGGGAGCCAGAATGCAGAAGGGAGCCACGCTATGAGGCTATGGCAGGTGTCCGGCCAGACACGGTGGTGCCAGCAGCCAAGAGGCAGCAGGGGATGGGGAGGAGAAGATGGCAGATCTGAGAATGATTTAGGCAGGAAATTCTCCAGAATCTACTCATGGGGATGCTGGGGCTGACAGGAAGAGGGGATTAGGATGGCACACAGGTTCCCAGCTTAGCAGCAGGAGAGCCAGACCTGTGATGGGGACCCTCAGAGCAGAGAAGGCTTGGGGTGAGGAGAAAGGAGATTAATCTGCAGTCATAACATGCCGTTGCCTTACAGATGGGAAAACTGAGTGATGTAAAGGCAACTCGCTTTTCCTAAGATAGCAATCAGATGTCGGTACCTTGACCCCACAACCGCAGCTGTAGTCTAGTTAGTACAGAAAACTTCATTCGTTCATTTGTTCACTCATTCAGTCAGCATTTTGAGTGAGAAATATTTCCCAGTTCCTGGCCTTGAAGAGTCCATGGTGAAAGAGAGAGAACCATGGACCTGCCAGGGTCCGGGGCATATTCAACACAGCTACAGGAAGGCAGAGAGAAAGAAGCACTAATTTTGCTTAGGGGTGTTAACAGGCAGGGAGCGGGCCTAAGAGGCTTCATGAAGATGTTCTTTGAACTGAGTCTCTAGGTATGAGTTTGCCGGTAGTCCATCAGAGAGTTGAGCATCAGAAATAGCATATGCAAAGGCCCTGGGGCATGAAAGTGTATTTGGGTATATTCGGGAATTGAAGAAGTGTTGTTTTGAACGGAAGCAGGGCTGGTCTGAGGGCCCAGGTCAGATGAACATCCTGTGGGAGGGAGGGCTTCATTCTCAGATAAACTGTTTTCAAAGCCCACTGCTTGGAGCATCAGCAGAGAGCTGAAGCTGATGGCTTTTGCCATTGCTGCTGCTCTGATGTTACCTGGGAGCCTCCTTTTGCACAGTGAAACATGAACATCCCCCAAATTACACATGATGCTTAGGAGCTTTGCCCATGTGCTAATCATCACTTTGTCCTGTTTAACCAAGAGGCAGCTTGGGGTCCTGGGAAACAATGAGGTGCCAGAGCAGAATAAGCCTGCCTGGGGACAGACCCCAGCCGCACATGAACTTGGGCAAGTCTCCACGCTGTCTTGTTTTTTTCCTCTCTAAAAGGGGATTGATCTAGGATGGGGGGGAATTAACACATGCAAAGCACTTTAGAAAAGTACCTAGCACACAGTAGGCACTCATTAAATATTAGCCATATTTATTTCTTTCATAACACTCCCATAAGAAATATGTTATTATTATCATTCCATTTTGAGGGTGGGAGAGCTGAAGTTTTCAATAGGATTTATATGACCAGTGGTTCACAGGTTTTAATAGAAGCTGTTAGAGCTGAGATTTGAATCCAGGTCCTGAATGAACTCTTAACCACTCTGCTACATTGCATCTGATCTCAACCTTAAGGTTAAGGCTACCCATAGGTGATTCCAGACCAGGGAATCCATTTTCAATCTGGAAAATGACATAACTGGCCTCCACCAAAGGAGAGCTGGCTTGGGCAGGCACATCACGGGAGGCCAAGCTCCTCTTCTGAACCACCATCTTACTTTTCCAGAGATGGACATTGCTGTGGCAGAAACACGAGCTATAGGTTCAAACTGTAGCTCTGACCACTTCCTGGCTGAATGATCAAGGAACTGATAGCCCCGAGGAGCCTCAGTTTACACATGTGTGAAATGATATGGTTAGCTAGCTCAAGTCAAAGGAACCTTCTAACACTGAGATGACCTTTAATGTAAGGAGTCTGTGAAGATATTTCAGAAAAAGGAAGTGATACATGTGTCTCTCCGAGCCTCTTCTGACGTCTTCGATGGCCACCTAACCTCTCCATGACTCAGTTTACTAACATGATAAATAGGCACAGTAAAAATAAGCAGTCCCCTGCCTCCTCTCAGAGTTATTATGTGTGAAACATGATGGCTTGAGAGGCCAGTCTTCTTAAGGTTAACTCCCATATCTGCCTTTCCCGGCAAGTTTAAGGTACAGACATTTCAATTTTGTAGGCTCATTTAAGATGCAGGAGTAACAAACATCTGGCACACAGTAGGCATGCAATTAATACTAATTAATGACACCAAGAGCTAAGTCATCTCCTTTGAGCCCAACATTGTACTGGCATTATGCATTCTGAACTTGAAGCGTACGTCAGATTATACACACAACGGTGGTTTATTTAGACTGTAAAGTCCTGTACACACACACATGACATGTTAAAATTGGAGACATTCCTGACTCAGCAACGGCATGGTGGTGGCCAGTGATGGGGTTTCAGCACGGCCACTCCAGCAAGGTGGAAACGAAGCACCCAGTTGAGTTCTTTGCAAGTCCCAGCAGCACATAATGACGGCCTTTTCTCCACTCATAAACCACATATGGAATTAATAGCACCAACATCAAACCAGACGAGGCTGGGTTTATTCACCAGAAACAATGAGACGTTAAGAAAGCTGAGGCAGGAGAGGTAGAGAGGCTTTAACAAGCTTCTAGGTGGGATGTGTATTCCCCCCTCCCTTCACACTTTATTGAATCTGGTCCTTGCTGATTTGGTTACAGCCTGTGATTTCAGTTTATGATTCAATAACCCATTTGAAAGCTTGTAAATAGCACGGTTCTGCTATCTGCTTTGTCCTCCCCAAGAGGATTGCCACTGAGGAAAGAGGGGAAGCTTTCTTGCTCATTCTTGCAGCTGGTTGGGCAGCCCTTGGAGGGATGTCCTGAGCAAAGTGGACCCAGAGTGGGGTCTCGACCATCAGACAAAGTGGACCTAGGCTCTCAAGCATCATCTGGGCAACAGGGACTTGTCAATCCAAAGGAAGATTCTAGCAATCCAGACACGAACTGATCCTCTCCACCTCTGAAACCAGGGATTGGGCCCCCACTGGCACAAGCATCAACTCACTCCCTTAGGAACCCATAAGAGTGACCAGAGCACCTCTGGTTGACAGATTCTGAGTCTTCACAGCCACACTTCCTCTGCCACTTCCCCCCCCCCCCTTCCTCAACCAGCTAACGGACTAGCCCACTGGCTCTGAGAGGAGGATGAGAGACATGCAGAACAGGACCCCACCTCTGGACAAGCCCAGTGCAGGGCAGATGCCCGGCTGAACTGCAGATGCATGAGTGAGCCACCCAAATAACAAATCCAGAAGTTGCTGTTGCTGTCAAGCACTGAGTTGGGGTGGTTCATTTCACAGCAATAACTAACCGATACACTTCAACTGGGGTCTTTTCAACTTTATTAAGCAAACGATCGAATGAACGGATGCTTGATGCAGTTCTCTAGATCAATGAGTCTGTGAGTTGAAGAGGTCTTAAACGTGAGAGTCTGTGCTTCTTTGTCTTTTTGGCTTAAATTCCTGAGGTAGAAGTTGAACCATGATTCTCTCCAGGGAGCAGCATGGTCTGTGCTGAAAGATCCATGCTGATCTTTGCCCATCCCGGGTTCCCTTCAGACCTCAGTGAGAGCAGCCAGGAAGTTGAGCATGAGGGAAGTGGGAGCGAGGGTGTGAACAGCAGAACTAGCACACCTGTTCACAATCCTCTGGCCACAGGGAAAACCCATATGTCATGAAAGGCCCTCCAGGCTCTTGTCTTATCCACCTTATGGTCTCACATAGCTCTACATTCCCTAAGAGGGGGCATATGATTCTTCCAGTGGTCCCTAAACACTCCAGACTTCCTCTTGCATCCTCCCTTTGCTCCTACCATATCCCCTACCTGGTATGCCCTTCTTCCATTTAGCTGCCTAATAAACTCCTATCCACACTGCAAAACCCAGCCAACATAGCCCTTCTGTGAGATATTCCCCAAATTCAGTTTGAACACTCTTTGTATTATACTGAAGTAATTTAGCTGTGGATCAGACCATTCCCCCAACTAGACCATGAATTCTTCCAGAGAATGCTCCATAAAAGTGGAAAGAGTGAATAAGTGAGTAAGAAGTGTGGCTGTTTCCATGAAAATACAGTAGGCATTGAAATGAACAGATCCTGGGTGCACATCCAGACAATTGCTATTCCATGCCACTAAACTAGTTTTATTATTTTTCCAGTCTCGGTTTCCTCATCTGTAAAACAGAAGCACAGAGTGAGGGTATAATGATATACCATCCCCAGGAGAAGGGCTCCCTTTTTTCCCCCTGCAGGGAGACTCCCAGTCCTCCTCTTTGGGGGGGGCAGGGGGGTCTGCTGCCTTGGCCTCCATCCTCGCACTTCTCCCTGGATGAGAAGGCCCCAGGGGCTGGCAATAGGGGAAAGGTTGTAGCTCTACCAACGGCAATTTTCCCTCCTGAAGAAGTTCCAGCGAGCACTGTGATGACAACGTCATACTAATAATAATAAATCCCCCCCCAAAAAATAATAATAATAAATCCCACTTATCAGGTACCACTTGAGAAACATTTCCCATTCATGATATTACAACAGCCCAGCATAACAGACGCTCTTAATATCCCCATTTTACAGATGAGAACACTGAGGCTTGGGGAAGTAATGGGACCTGGGAAGATGGCTTTCCTGAGCCTGGTCCCCTCATCATGATTCTCAAATTGGTCTGAGGATATTTTGTCATTGACCCTGCATATCTGTGCATTTGGGTTATCATATTTTGACTTAGAAATCATCTTGATGAGCCTTTGGTGTGGGTTTTCCAGCTACTGGGCTCTTCTGGCTAAAGACCACTGGGCGGAAAGTGGCAAGAAAGATTCAGAAGGGCTCCTGGGGTTTGGGATAGCCTCAGCATGGCATTTCTATATATGTCAGCACATCCTGGCAGTTCTCTGCACTTGACAGACATTTTTTCGGCACCTAGTGTTTACCAGGTTGTGTGCCAAGAGGGAGAGATGCTCAAATAAATGACTTTGCCATGTCCTCAAGAACCTCCCCCATCTGATGGCCCAGGCAGCCATGAAGACAAGCTTGTGGAGGCCATTTACCTGCAGCCTGTAGTTAACAACACTTGAGAATGAGGACCCATTAAGGTACCAACATGGTGCCAACTTCAGTCAATTGTTCATGGCTGCCTGGAGGCTCCAGGGCTAGAAAAGAAAGGGTGCTATGATTGATTAGCAATGTCTGCCATGTGCACAGCTAGGAGAGTTCTGACCTGTATGCCAATTATCTCCTACCCTGGCTTGAGCAAATGCCACTTACTAGGTACAGCAGCCTGGCTAGTCAGCAGGGTTGGAGAGGGCCATTAACAGAATTTCTTCAATCCTAATCTGAGCCTGAGTCATATGCCTCAGAGGAAGGAGGGATTCCTGTTCCTAAGAGAATTTAGAAGGCTCCCCAGAGGTTCTGACAAGGGAGCTGAGCTTGAAGGGTAAGCAAGATTTCAACATTGACATGGGGATCCAATTGACATATGTTGAGCACCTACTGTTTTCCATATATTTTCTAGGTGGAGAAGAGAGCCAGGAGGTCCCTCCAGGCAGCCAGGTCAGTGGAAGCAAAGGTATAAGGGATATCAACAAAGCAAGAGCAGAAGCTGCACCACGGTAAGGGTGACCAGAGGAGGGAGTGTAAAGAGAACAGATGTGGGGAGGGGAAGCTTGTGAAGGTTCTGGAATTTGGCCTCTGGCTTTCATCCCACAGACCCCAGGAGCAATAGGAGACCTTGTACTTGAGCATACTTTGCAGGCTCCTTGCTGAAGGGGCACCAGCGAGGGGGCGGCTGCAGGGCTGAAGATTCTCCTCCCTGAATGTTCTCGGCCGGGAGAACTGAGCTCCTGCAGCCGTGAGGACGCGCTGCTATTTTAAGCCACCTGCCAACAGCCTGCCTGCCTCCCCCGCTGCTGCCTTGACACGCTGCTCCTGACAGCACACCCGGTGTCGCCCCAGCAGACAGCACTGGGCGGCTGGATGTAGACACACACCGGGGCAGGTGACAGCTGTGGGCACCCCAAGTTCCTTGCCCAGCCTTCTTGACCTGTCAGCCTCCAGGAGGGCTGAGGGGAACACACCGTCCACCCAGGTCAGACACCAGGCAGGCAGATGGAGCACTATTCCCTGGGTCTCGTATTTCCTCCAAGCATGACTGTGTTAAGACATCTCTCTTCTCGGAGCCTCAGTTCCTCAACTGTAAAATGGGTATGCTGGCACCAGAAAAGTACCTACACCGCGGGTGGTTTGGGGAGCTCTTCATGAGATCACGCAGGTAAGATGCTCCACACAGGGCTTGGGGCAGAGCAGACACCTGATGGGAGTGAGAGTGCCCGTACTAACGGTTCTCCCTCATCTTCATGCTCCTCTTCTAATCCTGTTAGTTTCTCACCACCTGACATCAAAGGAGATATTTGTTGGACCATTTGATTCCAGCATTTGGACTCCCAGAATCTCTATCAGTGCCTAACACATGGCAGGTGCTCTGAAACTAGTTTATAAATAAGAGGAATGAGCCTTGTTATATTGCTTATCTTCTCTTTTTAAGCCTCAGTTTCTCATCTCTAAGGCAGTGTTTGACCAGACACGCATTTATTCACTCATTCACCCAAATGCCATGCAAGGCTGTAAGGGTGCAACACTGTTCAAAGCACACAGAACCTCTGCTTGGGACATGACATCAAAACTGGACCTCGAGTCTCCTGTTAAGGATTATTTTTCTAATTCCAAAAGTGGACCAGATTATACAAGAGGCAGCTTTATTGCTGTTGCTTACCATCACCAGGCCTAGTCAGGATGGAAGTGGGAAAGAAAGGATCATGGTCAAAGTGGGGCAAAGGGAGCATTTGATGCTGGGAAGCTGGGTGTTGCCCCAGTGGCCTGTGGCTCCCAGAGGAGCTTGGGTCTACTTGGCCTGTTGGAAGAAGGTCAGCAATTCCACCAGCAGGTTCCAGTACATGCCACACATTGCTAGGGACCAGAGTGTGTATCCTGACAACTCAGGTTGACCCAGAAAGGGAAACTGTGTGCTAGGAAACTCTATGCACAGAATGGAACCATCTCAAGCATGTCTGGATCCTCCTCAGAAGCTGGTCAGTTCTAACCCAGGTATCACCTAACTCTACCCTTGCACTCTGACACCTCAAATAGAGCACATGGCTCAAAAATTCAAACTTCTGCATAATAATCCAATTTCACCTGGTATGAATTAGAGCCTGCTTGCTGGAGCACTCTGGGTTCAAATCCTAACTCTACCCCTCACCAGCTCTGTGGTCTCAATCAAATTATCTTATTTCACTGTGTCTATTTCTTCAGCCATAAAACAGATAATAATAGTGCCTATCTTCTTGGGTTATTAGGAGGCAAAATGAGTCCATATATGCAAAGTGCTTAGAATGGTGCTTGGGACTGTCGAGAGGTTAAGGAGTTGCCATTTGGATTGTCATTATCATTCAATTTGTAGGCTTTTGGTGTCATTTAATGAAGAGTCCGATCTGGAGACCTAAGGGTCTTTTTGCAAAAGGTGTATTTTCTTGAGGTGTTGGGGCAAGAGAACCTGATTCCCAAAAGAGATTGTTCTGAAGACTCTTTCTTGGTACCTAATCAATCATTCCCCTATGGCAAGGTTAGGTATCTACAAGCTTACCTCGGACTCATGGTGGGTACAGCACACTTCACCCCTTAATGCTGGGCTCGACCAGGTGATTTGCTTTGGGCCATGGACTATTAGCCAACGTGCAGGTAGAGGCTGGAACTGCGCCTGTCCGTCTGCCATCAGGTAGGTAGACCTGCCCCTCCATCCTGGGCCTTGGAAGGAGAGACACTTGGAGGAGATGTGAGCCCCATCTGCAGCCTGCAGTCAAGCCCAGCTGAGCACAGCTGAGACCCATGCAAGACTGACGTACCTGTAGACCTCTGAGCAAGAAAACGAAATATGTATTATTGTCAATTGCTGAAATGGAGAGGCCATTTGTTACACAGCATTACCGTGGTAATAGCTAACTGATATGTCCATCAATGCATTGACATTAAGAGGTTTTGCTGATGATTAAGAGAGATGATGCATGCAACCTGTTTAGTACAATGCCAGGCACATAGTATGCCTTCAAATCACCTTCACTGCTTGTATTACCACCAGCACCGCTACCATCATCATCATCATCCCCTCTTCTCCACAGCTGCAGTCAAGATTCTCCGCTGCTAACTTGAGGTCAAGTGCCCTCCAAGGACCAAGCACACACCCCTGCCCACTTTCCACCGCCTCTTCTTGATGTTCTGAAGAAATGAGAAAGAAGTGTTAAATTCGTTCTTGGCTACTTTTCCTTGCAACTCCCAGAGGCCCTGCTTACAAACTGAATCAGTTATCAGCTAGTTAGGCTGGCGGTCCCCGGAGGTGCCGCTTGAATACAGATAGGGACCCATGCATTATTCAGTGCGAAGACGGGGAGAAATGAGCAATGCGTCCAAAGCCAGAACAGCAGTGGCAGTAAGGGAATAATTAGCGAGCTGTCACTTGTCCCTGTCACTGTTTCCTCCCTTAACACATGAGGGAAAATAAAAAAATAAAAAAATAATTTTTTTTTTTAAAAGGAAGAAGAAAAAAGGCAGGGAAGATCATCTTGCTTCTTGAGGCAGCTGGTAGGTTAAAATGTGACACTAAAGAAGCTTGAAGCCAGGGCTCTGGTTCAGCTCACAGAAGCCATGGCCTGAGGACCCCCCCCCCAATATTTTATTGAGCTCCCCTTCCTGCCTGATGGCTCATGAGCACAGTCCCAGCCTTCCTTTCAGATCGTCTGCATGTTTCCATGGCACTGGGAATTAATTTCTCCCCTCTAAGGAGGCGGGGGGGAATCCTAGTGGGGGTGCACGGGTGGGGGGATGTTTAAGGGCAGAATGGCCAGGCCTGCAAAGGTTTGAGGTGACCTTCCAGGAGAAAACTGGGATGAAGTTGACAAGAGCTGCACTTGGCTCGTTTGGGGACTGTGCAATTTGATTATTCATGAGTTTACGCGCAGAGAAAGAAATCATTTTGTTGCGTGACTCCTCAACGTTTCTTGTGGAAGCTATTTTTATTTATCTATTAATGTCTTGTTGGAATTTTTTGTTGTTGTTGTTGTTGTTAGTGTGTGCTGGTTTGTCACTTGGGATGTCGAGCCAGACATGTGAAGGTCTGGGATGTGCTGAGGGTGAGGCCAGTTTTCTCAAAGACTTCCCCTCCCCTGGGAAAAAATAGCAACAATTGGGGGAGGGGAGGGAGGGTTAGGAATATTTGCTGATTTGATTCATGCCTCTGCTTCCCTTTCGGAATGAGCAGGTTACCCATGGGTAGGACAGTTGCTTTCGGCAGTTCTGAGTGCTGTGAAACTCCACTGGGTGAAATGGGGGAAATTTTCTGCATAAAAACGAATCAGAAAGAAGTCACAAGAGGAAGCTAGGCTTGAAAAGGAGCATCAGGCTGGATGACACTGAGGGGCTTTCCAAAATCAGGGCCCAAATGGAATGCAAGGTTGTCCTTGTATGACTCCCAACTGGTAAACAAGTCATCTTCCTCATAAAAATATCTTGGTTTCCTTACTGCATAATGAAGGTCACCTGGGGATAGATTGCATCCTGAAAACTCAGAGATAAATGGAATTCTTTCATAAAGCCACCAGCCCAGACAGAGCATGACTGTAAAATATACCACTGCCACTTTAGCCAGTGCCCAAGGCAGACATGTCTAATCAATTCCACAATGTTCGACCCCACCATAGCCACCTGAGTCTCCAAGGTAGCCACTAGCTTGTGGTCAGAGTTGCCTTTGGAAGTGGAACTATGAGAACTCTCACATTCCTGGGTATGGGAGAGGGATAGGTCCTTAAGGGAGGGAGCTACAATGCCGAAATTCATAAAGTCAAACTGTATATGACTTCCAGGTTAGAGCAATGAAAAATGTGAACCCCAGTGGAAATCTAGGCAGCTGTGAGATCTCAGGCTAGTTTCTCCTTGGATAAAGCCTCAGTCTTGATGCCAAGGAAATGGGTCTAATAATCTTAATTCATTGTACAACTGGGAGCATCCAATGACATGTAGCACACCAAACACAGAACTCTAGGCCAAATGAGGATCCTCAACTTACTTGCCTTTTCAGACTGTCTGCTTTCTAAGGACCTATTGTTCCTTTAGCCTAGAAGATCCCTTCTCCGTTGGCTAAAACCTACCCAGGCCAAATGTCACCTTCCCCTTGGAGCTTCAGAAGCTAATATTTTCAAGTCCCTTCAGAGTAAATTACTCTCCCCTCAAGCTTCCTCTGTTCCCTATCTTCACAGCTGTGTGTGTTCAGAAGCAAATAACCTATCTAATTTGCTATATTTCTTGGTCACTAGCTTGGAGGTCCAGGGGAGGGGAGATTTGGTCACTTGTCTATTCCCAGCAACCAGCACTGAAGCCAAAACATAGAAGGGATGCAGTAAAGGTCTGTTGAATAAAGCAATGTGCTGCTGTGTGTCTCTGGGAAAGTCTGTCCCCTCTCTGGGCCTGATGTTTGGCATTCAGCCCAACATTAGAGGTGTCTAAAAATAGTAGACATTTATTTTCTCTCAGTTCTAAACTCCAGAAGTCTCAAATCAGTATCACTGTGCCGAAATCAAGGTGTCATTGGAACCACACTCCATTAGACCCTGTATGGGACAATCTTGGGCTGTGTGTAGGAGAGTTACAGACAGAGCATAGGAAAGGGATCACCACCCCATGAGCCCCTGCCTTGGCTTTGTGAACTGTCTCAGTTTTACAAGGCGGATGCTGAGGGAGAGAGCAGGGACAAACTGACACAGGAGAATGGTCTTTTCCTACAATTATCAGCCCTGGGAGGTCAGGATCTGTGGTCAGGAGAAATTGGGAAAGTCAGAAACGGAACTTCTCAAACTGATGAGTCTACATAAAAGCTCTCAAGTCACATAAAGGCTGAAATATGTTCCCCAATGAGATCAGGTCTTAATCTCTAGAACCTGTAAATCTTGCCATATGAGTAAAAAGTAGATGTGATGACATTAAGGATCTTGAGACAGAAAGATTGTCCTGAATTATTCAGGTGTGCCCTAAATACCATCCTAAGTGTCCTTGTAAGAGTAGAGCACAGAGAGGAAAAGGCTGTGTGAAGTCAGAGGCAGGGATTGGAGTGGTGCAGCCACAAGCCAAGCAGTGTTAGCAGCCTCCAGGAACAGAAAGGTAACGGCTAATGGAGTGTGGGCCCACTGACACCTTGATTTCAGCTCGGTGATACTGATTTGAGACTTCTGGACTCCAGAACTGAGGGAAAATAAATGTCTGTGTGAGTTTTTACAGGCTGTAAATAATGCAGACTGGAAACAAGCTGATAGCACAGAGCAAATGGTGAGGTGGCAGGGACTTTGGCTTGTCTGGGGAGCCCTCCCTCCTTCCCCAGGTATAAAACACCCACTAAAGCAATGTCACAACACCACAGGAGGCATTGTCCCTTCCTCATCCCTGAGCCCTTCCGTGGAGAAGGAGGCACAGGGACATTAAGCATGCAGGTTAAGAATGCTAGTTTTGAAGTCAGCTTTCCTGAGTTCAAACCCTGGCGCTGCCACTTTTCAACTGAGTGACTGTGGGCGGGTTGTTTAAACTCAAGTTTCCTCATCCATAAAATGTGTGTAATGAAATGTAGCTACTTCACGCAGCTGTGAAGAACAGATGGCCCTTGTGTGAGGAGGTGACTGGCACATAGTAACTGCTCAATAAAAGGCTAGAGAGTGTTATTATTCCTTATTACACATACATTTATTAAGTACCTACTAAGTGCCAAGGATTCATCTAGGTCCTGGGGATGTAACTGTGAATAGAAATTCAGAAAAGGGAACAGAAACAAGGACACCACCCTTGCGTACGGTCCCTTTTCTCTCCCTCACGTGACACTTTGCCATCATCTTTATGTTTCTTGGATTCTGCTCCAAAAGTGTTCTGATTGATTCTCCTACCAAGATAGTTTGCCCACAAGGGGCATTCAGGGTGCTCCACTGGGAGACTCTTTCGCTTTCTTCCATCTTTAATTTGTTTATTCATTTAACCTGGACATAACCGTGGAGTGAATTAGGGTTTGCCATGTCTTTAGAATCTGTGACCTTCGTCCTCATGACATCTGCCAGGTAGATTTCTCTTCTCAGTTTGGAAATGGGAAAAGAGGGTCTCGCTCTAGAACTCAGGCTAGACTCGAACTTGTGAGCTCAGGAGATCTGCCCACCTCAGCCTCCCAGAGTACTGAGAAAGGTGTGAGCCACTGTGCCCCACCGATTTCCTTTTTTCAACATAGAGAGTATTTACTTTGAACTTGCCGAGATGATCCAGGATCATCTATCTCAAGATCTTTTACTCAATCACATCTTCAAAGTCCTTTTTGCCATCTAAGGCACCAGTTTCCAGGGTTTTGGGGACTGGGGTGAGGACATTTTTGGGGTGTCATTATTCCGCCCACCGCAGTGTAGGCTATGAGTGATTCAAAGTAAAGGAAGCAAGGAGAGGCATTAGTGTGGGGATCAGGTGGAGGTGGGAGGCAGCAGGTAACAGGTGACCTGAGGCAAAGGTAAGGAGCCAGGTTAGAGTCCCAGGTGCCACAGATGGGAAACTGAACATATAAGTTGCCTCGAGAGTGCTGTTCATCAGGAATGCCCAGGTCCAGCTTCCATGAGGGTTTTCCTGGGGAAATGACCTTCTGAGTCAACCGGAATGCTGAGTGGAAAGTGCGGGGAGAGAGAGCCGGGGCGAGCCCCTCAGGCGGGGGAGCAGCTCTGCGAAGTTCAGGAAGAGGGAGGAAGGGCTGGAGAGGGTTAGGGTCTCCAGGCACCTACCACAATGCCCGGCTATTTTTTTGTTGCAGTTTGGCTGGAGCTGATTTTGAACTTGCCACCCTTGGTATATGGGGCCGGCGCCTTACCCACTGAGCCCCAGGTGCCACCCAATTTAATCTTTTTTTGAGACAGAATCGCACTCTGTTGCTCTGGGTAGAGTGCCGTGGCATCATCATAGCTCACAGCAACCTCAAACTCTTGGGCTCAGGTGATCCTTTCTGGAAAAGTACTAGATACCTCATTGCTGAATATTGGTAGGGTTACCAGAGTGCTTCCAGCAGGGTGGGGAAACACACACTGATTCATCCCAGTCTCTGCCACTGAGTGCCTCTGGGACCTGGGGCGAGGGGCTTCACCTCGCCAACTCTCGGTTTTCCCCTATGTAGAATGGGTGCAGTAACCCAGCTGGGACAATTCCACAAGGTGACACATGTAAGATCATTTCCTCTCTACTCCCTCCACAGTGCAAGACCTTCTCACCATTCCTCCTGTTACGCTCAGTGCCCCAGGGACACAGGGAGGTCCTGAACTTGCAGAGGGCCCACCCAATACCCCACCAAATATCCAAGTGTCCCCACAGGCTGGGATCCACGTACTTTAGAGACGACTTCCTAAGAGCTGGGCTGGGTGGAAGTTCTCTACTGGATAGGACGTTACATTTTATAGAAAGCGGGTCAAACATTTCTTAATTTTAATTTTTCGGTTGTCTCTTCATATTTTGTGGCCAATGAATTTTGTGCGGGAGTGGTCTCAAATATTTTTTTGAATGTTGTTGAGAGATGTAGGCAAGAGGTTACGAATTGGAGAAACTATCTGGTCTCTTTCTTTGTATCTCTCTCATTTCTCCTTCTCCCTCCCTCTCTCTGCCATTGTCTTCTTTTATTTCTGTCTCTCTGTCTCCTTGTTTCTCTCTCTCTGTGATACACACACACACACACACACACACACACACTCGCGTGCACCTGAAGACTCCAAAGGTGAATGATGGAGACCTCTCTGCTCTCTACTGTCCCGTCTCGACAGCTTTTCCCATCTTCCTGCCCATTCCTCCTACATGGATGCCACCTAAGGTGACACACAGGCATTGGAATCATAGCTCCCTTGCCACCTTTTACTTCTTTCTTTGCTCTCCCAGCCTCTGGATTCCACGCAGAAGAAATTTTCCCTGAAGTAGCAGGATTTTCCTAAGACCCAGCATGCAGGCAAACCAATGCCCCCCTCAAAAGAGAAGTGTAGGATTACGAAGCCAGAGAAGGAGACAGGGGCAGATCCAGCAGGAGCCAGTATGAGGAGGGAAGCAGTGAGAGAGCTGGCGACCCATATGTCACGAGCTTGGTTATTAACTGGCAGAGCCTTGGCAGGGAGGACCCAGCAGGATGGGCTCCATGAGTGGAGCCCTGCCCTCCCCACAGAGCCTGACATGGCCCCAAATGATCAGGAATCGGGTGCAGAAGTGGTCATTTCTCCTACAGGGTATTGTCCTGGGGCCACCATGCCTCCTGTTCAACTGGCATTCTCCTGCGTCCCTGTCCCTGTGTGGAGAACTCTGATCCCTGGAGGATGGCACGATTCCACGTGGCTGTGACTCATTACACGCTTTAAAAAAACTTAGCAGACTTTTTTATTGAAGTGTAACTTAAATATAATGAAGTGCACCCACATTAAGTCAACAGCTCAATGACTTTGGGCATGTGCACCCTCGCCAGCCAGGTCAAGGTCATTTCCAGGCACCTAGGCAGCTTTCTCATGCCCCTCCCTGTAAATACCAGCCCCACTGTACTCACTGTTCGGACTTCAATTTCCTTTTTGAACTTCACATAAATAGATCTATCCAGCATACCATACTCCTTGGTATCCAATCTTTCCCTTAATATCCTTATCTTTGTCATGTTGCATGTAGAAGTATTTATACTTTGTAAGCTTCCTGCTCACTAGCTAGTATTCTGTTGCATGAATACACCACAATTTATTTATCCATTGCACTACTAATGGACATTTGAGTTGTCCAAATAAAGAGCTGGTATGAAATTCTATCTTATGTCTTTTGGTGGTTACAAGCATTTTTTCCCCCCTACAGTATGTATAACCAGAACTGGAATTGCTGGGCACTTGTAGAGGTGCCATATGCTTTTGTAGATATTATATATATAGTGGTTCCAGGCATATTTTATTGCTTAGAATGAGGACATAACTTTAAAAAGCCATCTTGTCTAAAATTAACAAAAAGTATTAAGTAAATAATGGGGACTGGGTGCCAAGGTTATATCAGACGCGGCAAAAACCATCGAGGCAGTGTGCAAAATGGTTGAAATTTAGACACTACTTGCATGCTAATTCATTTACTCAGCATGTTATTGAAGTCTTTATTCAAGCTCAGCATGGGGCTCACGCCTGTAATCCTAGCCCTCTGGGAGGCTCAGGTGGGTAGATTGCTTTAACTCAAGAGTTTGAGAGCAGACTGAGCAAGAGTGAGACCCAGTCTCTACTAAAAAATAAAAATAAAGAAACTAGCCGGGCATGGTGGCAGGCACCTGTAATCCCAGCTACTTGGGGGGCTGAAGCAAGAGGATCGCGTGAGCCCTAGAGTTTGAGGTTGCTGTAAGCGATGATGCTGGAGTGCTCAACCCAGGGTGAAAGAATGAGACTCTTGTCTCAAAAACTTAAAAAAAAAAAAAAACAACAAAAAAACCCACTTATTCAATATGTACTTGCTCCATTCAGTCTCCTCAACAGTAAATGGGGGCAATAAAATACCTCCTCTTGGAGCTTAGTGAATATTAAAAGAGTTGATGACAGCATGGCACCGAGTAAGTACAAATTAATGTGAGCCGCCATTGTTGCTTATTGAGTACCTACTATGTGCTGGACACTAAGAACTCTGGATCTGTCTTTTCAGTGAATCTACACGTTCACTCTGTGGAGAGCCTCATTAAAAGCACTACTGCACAGATGAAGAAATTTAAGCTCAAAGAGGTGGAGTCCCCTCCCGGAGGGCACACAGCTGGTAAGAAGTACATCAGAAACTCATGTCTACAGAGTTACGACACTCATATTCTATCACCCCTTGAAGACAGCTGTTTCTTGGTCATCCACAAAGCAATTGATTTCTACAGTGTTATATTAATTAGGGATTGGTTGCATGTACCCCAATATCTAAGTATAAATGGTTTAGACATGACAGGGAATTACTTTTCTGTCATGTAAGTCACAAGGATGGCAGCTTCATGATCCCATCAGGGACCCAAGTTCTTGCTAATTGTGTAGCTATACTCAAAGTATAACCTATGTCCTAATGCTCTCACAATGACTGCCAGAGCTCCAACCACCACATCCCTTAGGCACACTAGAAGAAAGGGAGGATCAGACGACAAAGAGATATGTGTTAACTCAGACTGCCTCCTTTAAAGGGAGTTCTACTGGGAAATGCACCCAACACCCTACAGGTTAATAGAAGTTGCCATGTGGCAATCCTGTCTGTAAGTAAGGCTAGAAAATGTAGACTTCTTTATTTTTAAGTTTGGAAACATTGTTACTCACGCCCTTACTTCCCAAACAATAAAGGTTCTGTAGGTAGGAAGAAGAGGTGAATGGATATGTAAGGCCAACGGCGGCCCAGACGGCTAACCCAGAGCTCCGAGGTCCTTCCTCAATCAGGCGGGATACTCACTATAAAAGGCTAATAACTGTAAATTCCCAGGAATATCCATGGTCTTACATTTTCACATATGTGCTTATGTATACGTGTATTAGAACCCAGCAAAAGTTAAATCAGGTATTATTATTCAAAGTAGAAACATGAGAGGCCCAGGGAAAAAGAGGGGCAGATTGAGAATCACAGGGCAAGCAGCAAACCCAGGACTTGGGTCTGTCTCTGGGCTCCAAGTCCAGGGCTTTTTAAGGAGCTCGGGCTGGGGTTTTTTCTTTTTTCTCCCCAGACTTGACACTTTCCTCCCACTTTTCTCTCAGCCTTTGGTTTTGCATGCCATGTAATCATTAATGCAGATCACCAGATCACTGAATATTTATGGTTTTCTTCCCTTCCAGAACATGTTGAGTTGCATGTCCTGACGCCTCCCCCTCCCCCACAGGGGTAAGGGCATATGAATAATTTTGGCTCATGAATTGGGCACAGAATCAGTATTTGCCTATTTTGACTAGATTTTAATAACCAAAGCAAGGTCTTTCACAACTCCCTTTTCGATCTGACGTTCTGACCAGCAACTTTCTAGAAGGTATTGCTCCATTAGCCTGGGTACCCAAATAACTATAATATGCAGGGTTTTTGACAACCTGTGATGAATGCACAGCATGAGCAAGAAACAAACCTTTATTGTTTCAAGATGTTGAGATCAGGGATTGCTTGTTACTGAAGACAATACGTATCTATCCTGACAGACATACACGATTCATGTTTCTTTTACTGACTTTCAGATTGAGTGACCCAAACTGGGGTTGTGGTACTGTTGAAAACTTTTGTTTCCTATAGACGAGTAAAGTCATAATCACAATGGAGTATTGGAATAAGAGGGTCTAGAGTTTGGTTTTGAAATACAGCAGCCACTAGCTAGATGTGCTACTTAGACTCAAATTTAATTACCATACACTGAAATTAAAGTTAAAATCATTCTTTACACAAATCACATCTCAGTGCTGCACAGCCACATGAACATAATGGGAACCATGATACCATATTGGAAACCTTGATCCATCGTATTTTCATTGCTACAGAAAGTGATCTTGGACAGCACAGGTCTAGAGTCTTTGGAGTTGAATCCAGACTCCCAGAGTCAGGGAATGGTGGATGCTGACAAATACAGGTTATATCATCTTAGAATACGGACCTCTTAGTACCATTAACTCCCAAGATAATATTGGTTATGAAACAGAACAGCCTGACTACCTTGAAATGACAAATGCCATCATCAGACAATGGCTACCTGCAGGAGGGACTCAGGAGTCCAAGTATCCTTCTGTGTTATGCAGGATCGTAACCTGGATAAAGAGGCAAACAAGTGGCAGAGCATTCCACCTTTGTACCTACCAAAGTCAGCATCCGTCAGTGTTAATTACAAGACCTGGTGCTCAGAGCTGGTCAGGAAATCCTTAGAGGCTTCGACTGAACAATGCGAGAGGAAGAGAGGGTTCTCACGTGGGTAGAATGTAAGTGAGGGAAAGGGTGATATCACTAACACAGGACTCTGCAGCCACCTAGTCACTGGGTCTCCATCATTGATCTGGAGTCACTTCACCACCACGAGCCTCAATTGCCTCATCTGTAAAATGGCAGTAATATTTTTTATTTCTAGAACTCTTATTCTTATTGGGCAACATGCCAGAAACATCATAAGCTTCATCTTTTATCTTCACAATAAGCCCAGGAAGCAGGTTCTAAAATTACTTGTCCTTTCTCTCTCTCTTTTTGAACGATTGGTCCTGTCTCCTAAAGTTGAATGTGAATCGCTAGAAGGCAGTTCTTCCCTTAATCCCAAACACCAGGTGGAGAGCAGATAACAACAGACGGTTTCATCTTCTCACCTTTGGGGAAAACGTTCATAAGAAACACAGAAGGTGAGTTTGAGTCAGGTGCCAGGCTCTACCCTCTTTGGAGGCAGATATTATACATATTACTTCTTTCCGGTATTTCCAATTCAATTCTCCTTCAGGGAATATGGGAGGATTATTTGAAGTTGGACACAGGCACATAAGCAGATGGGCTGTATGTCACTGCTGGGCAGGAGAAATTAAGAGGCAGGTCACAATTTTCCATTCTGCCTTTTCCTGCTCTGGAAGCTAGTGCATGTAAGGTTGAAACTCCCCAGATTGTTGACTTGCTGTGCAAAGGAAAGCGTCCCTGGACAGTCACTCAAACTCACTGTGAACTTTGTGAGAATAAGAAAGAAGTTTTGGCTTTGTTAAGTCACTAAAATTTGGAGATTTGTTTGTTACTGCAGCAACACCTGACCTATGCTGTCCAATACAACCAGCTTGAATCCCACTCACACTTTCCTAGAGTCCCACCATGCTGGCCACTCTAAATCTCCAGGGTAAAATAGCTGATGCTTGTGGCCAATGGGGGTTCCAAGAAATCTGGGCAGGACCATCAAGTGGATGTCACCAGGCCTAGACTGCTGGGAGGATACCTCACTATCTTTACTTCCTGGCATTAATTCTGGCTAGACGATGCACTGTATGTGGCGAATCAGCAGTCTTCCCAAAGACTATGTTTTTGAAGTTCTCTCCTCTCTCCTTAGGACCAAAGAGAGTCAAAAGGCCTGCTTTCAGAGTAGGGACACAAGGTCTACCATGATTAAGACCAGAAGCAGGTGACCCTTCAGGAGCATATCAGCACAACCCCTCCCTCTGACCACAGAGATTGGTTCACAGGTGGACATGGAAAGTGAGCTGTCCAATCAGAGTGGATCTCAGGGCTTTGGGGGAGGTGCCCTTATTAAGTCACTCCCTTTCCTCCCTGCTGGGTGGGAACAAAAGCAGGTGGTGATAAGGCCTGCAAAGAGCCATAGACAGCTTTGGAAGGGAACTAGACTTAGAAGGAAGGTGACATCCCAGGATGCATATGAGAGACAGAAAATAACAGTGTCCTCAGTGAGTGACCATGGAACTGTACGACCTGACTCACCCGAAACCTCTAACTTTCTCACTACGTGAACCCAGACCCTTCGTGTTAAAGCTACTGCTAATACTCACGACATAAATTATCCTACCTCACTCTCCTCCCAATGTCCCAGAGTTAGAGACGCCAGAGACAAGAGTTTATCTTGTCCCAGATGCAGAGAGGTTAGAGGTAAGGGATGTGTCCAAGTTCACTCAGGAAGTCCCTGGAAGTTCCTGGCTCCTGACTCTGCCCAGAAGGGGAGTCATGCTGGATGTGAGCTCACATTCAGAGGAGAGAGAGAGAGAGAGAGATGCTCCTTTTAGCGCTGGCTGTCTGCAGCATAAATACATGCAAATTTATTCAGAGTAGCTCTGCATGGCATGGGCAGATAGAAGCAAACTGAGGAGGAAAATTCATCTCAGTCTCAGGGATTTTGCCTCTGATAGGATGCTCCTGGAGATCTCTGTGAAGCCCTCATTATCCCTCCGTCTTCTCTCCAACTGGTCCCTGGTTGATTCTACTTAAAAACACATCTCTTGAATCCGCCCCTTCTCCCCAGCTGTGCACCAGTACCCTGGGTCCTGCCTTCTCTGCTCTCCAGGGAGCTATTTCTCCAGCCTCTGTCCCCAGCTCCCTGCCTCCACATATGTTCTCTAAAAGGCAGACCTTCCTAAGGTGCCAACTGGACAGAGTCATGTCCTCAATTAAGCCCTACCAATGGCTTCTTATCATCCCCAGGACAAAACCCAAGCTCAGCATCCTTAAATGCAAGGTCTTAGAGGTCTACTTTGACATACATACCTCCTTCCCTTATGCCACGGGTCTCATGCTCCTGCCACACACCCCTCACCTTAGGTTGAAGGCTCAGTCACACCTGGAGGCCCCAGAGTCTTGTGCAAGCTGTTCTGTCACCTAGATACGCACTTCCTCTCTGGCAGCTGAGGAGAGCTTCCCTCTTCTAAACTCAGCTCAGAAGTCGTTTCTTCTAACTGGACCCACACCTTTCACCATTAACTAAAATAGACGCTCACTGGATTAAGGATTTAAACTTAAGACATGAAACTATAAAAATACTAGAAGAAAGTACAGGAAAACCCTTGAAGAAATCAGCCTGGGCAAATATTTTATGAGGAGGACTCCCGGGCAATTGAAGCAGCATCAAAAATACACTACTGGGACCTGATCAAACTAAAAAGCTTCTGCACAGCCAAGAACACAGGAAGTAAAGCAAGCAGACAGCCCTCAGAATGGGAGAAGATATTTACAGGTTATGTCTCTGACAAAGGTTTAATAACCAGAATCCACAGACAATTCAAACATATTAGCCAGAAAAGAACAAGTGATCCCATCTCTGGCTAGGCAAGGGACTTAAAGAGAAACTTCTCTGAAGAAGACAGGTGCACGGCCTACAGACATATGAAAAAATGCTCATCATCCTTAATCATCAGAGAAATGCAAATCAAAACTACTTTGAGATATCATCTAACTCCAGTAAGATTAGCCTATATCACTAAATCCCAAGACCAGAGATGTTGGCGTGGATGTGGAGAAAAAGGAACACTTCTACACTGCTGGTGGGAATGCAAATTAATACATTCCTTTTGGAAAGATGTTTGGGGAACACTTATAGATCTAAAAATAGACCTGCCATTCAATCCTATAATTCCTCTACTGGGCATATACCCAGAAGACCAAAAATCACATTATAACAAAGATATTTGTACCAGAATGTTTATTGCAGCCCAATTCATAATTGCTAAGTCATGGAAAAAGCCCAAGTGCCCCTCAATCCATGAATGGATTAATAAATTGTGGTATATGTACACCATGGAATATTATGCCCCCTTAAAGAAAGATGGAGACTTTACCTCTTTCATGTTTACATGGATGGAGCTGGAACATATTCTTCTTAGTAAAGTATCTTAAGAATGGGA
>CAUYPK010165067.1:0-27245 GCA_963574355.1 Loris lydekkerianus | reverse complement strand
CTCCTGCTGTGCGGCTGTGACAGGAGGTGACGCTCAGGCAGTGGTGCGAGCAATGGGGAGCAGCTGTAAATCAGGCAGCTTCCCTGGCTTGTCCACCCCTCACCTCCTGCTGTGCGGCTGTGACAGGAGGTGACGCTCAGGCAGTGGTGCGAGCAATGGGGAGCAGCTGTAAATCGGGCAGCTTTGCTCGCTGGCCTGCGCTCAGCTCCTGCTCTGTGGCCTCATTCCTAACAGTCTGTGGACCAGTACCTGTCTACGGACTGTGGGTTGAGGACTGCAGACCTGGAGCATACAGCTGGCTCCTTTTAAATCTGTCTTCCACAGTTAGGGAAGAGAACTAGTTAGAAACAGGAGACCAGCAACCTTACTTTCCTATGTGAGGTCTTTCACTACCCTCTCGCTTTTAAGACAGTGTTTTCTAATCGTTTTCCTAATATGGTACACATGGAAAAAGCTAATACCAGTGTGGATCTCCTGGAGCCTTGGGAGAGGCTGCTCCCGGCCAGAGACAGCACCCAGCCCAACACGAGTCCAGTCTCCACACCTGCCACCTTTTCTCTTGAGAAGTTGTTTGTTCAAATGCCTTTATCCTCTGACCACAGCCTTAAATATCACCCTCATCATCTTTTGTGCCACTCCTCGGCTATACATCTGTTTCCTCTGTGCTGACTTGCTGCTTGCTGTGCTTGTCTGTACCTCCCATTCCGCTATGTACCACCTCCGTGCCTGTGGTCATGTAATTTTCTCTGCCTGCTGTCTCCCCCACCTGCTTGACTCTGGCTTACCTTTCCAGAAGCGATAGCTGCCTGCTAACCACCCCACACCTCTGGCAAGTGGACAGAGGAAATACTCTGGGTAGTTCCATTCTTTAGCACATTTTACTATAATGATGTGTTTATCTGCCTGTCCTGCCAGACTGTGGTGGGCTTCTCAGCCAGGTTCTCAAGGGGCAGGGACCTTAATTCTCTTAATTCTCTTTCCTGCTCCTGGGCCTCATCCTGGGCCTGGTTCATGGTAGGTGTTCAGTAAATGTTAAATGGAGGAGATAATTCTAATCCAGAGCCTTAGGAAACCGTAGGCTTTTTGATTCTGCTGTTCTCTTGTGACTTAATTTTGTGGCAGTAGCTGTTCCCTTCTGAGTGTGTTTCTTTTTCCTTAAGTAGGGCAGCTCGTGCAAGTGGAGGAGAAGGGGCAGGGTTCAGTGCCCTGGTCAGTATACGGTGTCTATATCCAGGCTGCTGGGGGTCCGTTGGCCTTCCTGGTCATCATGGCCCTCTTTGTGCTGAACGTAGGCAGCACTGCCTTCAGCACCTGGTGGCTGAGTTACTGGATCAAGCAAGGAAGTGGGGTAAGTTTGTCAAGCAGCATGTCTAAGAATGTGGCTGTCTCCCTGGGTATCCTTGGGGAAACTTCTGGCGTTCCCATAAAAGAAGCAATGAGAAGGATTTTCCAGGATGAAAAAAATGAGTCCTTAATATAGCCTCACAAAACGTAAAAAATTCTGACCAACCCATAGGGCAGTTGACTTGTCAGTAGAAAACCTATAGGCTGGCTGCTCTCATCTTTTAGAAAAGAGAAAATGGGGATGGCCTGGCTTGTGTGTGCTGCAGCCAGGTCCCAAGGTCATTATCCTGTACCTTGCCCTTGAGTTGAGAGTGGCCCTGAGCAGGGGCTCTTGGCAGTCTTTGGGAGTCTTTTCTGATAGAGCTTTGCCTCCAAACAGAACACCACAGTGACTCAAGGGAACAACACCTACGTGAGCACCAGCATGAAGGACCATCCTCTCATGCACTACTATGCCAGCATCTACGCCCTCTCCATGGCAGTCATGCTAATCCTGAAAGCCATTAGAGGAGTTGTCTTTGTCAAGGTATGCAGTGTGGGTGGCTTCTGCTCTTTGTCCCTGGTTATCGTGGGGTCAGCCCTTAGCATAGTATCTCAGGTTTACTCTGAATTGGGTACTCCCTTAAAGCAAGATGGCCTCAGCTGAAATGACTTGTATCCCATTAGCCCCTGCTTTTCCTTACCTGTCACTCCACTCCTCCTGACCACTTGCACTTCCCCGGCTTTGGGAGTATGTGTCCTGTGGAGGTCACCTGGATGATAGGAATCGGGCATCCCTGAGTCCTGATCACTTTGTGCTCTGCTTCTCAGGGCACACTGCGAGCCTCCTCCCGGTTGCATGATGAGCTTTTCCGAAGGATCCTTCGAAGCCCTATGAAGTTTTTTGACACCACCCCAACAGGGAGGATTCTCAACAGGTTTTCCAAAGACATGGATGAAGGTATCTCTGATCCCGTCTTTTATGCTCTGGAGGACAAACTGGAGCTCAGTGTACTTTCAGCTTCCAGGGTGATTTCCCAAATGTACAGATCTAGCTGGGGTTTTCCCCAGGAACATTTCATCTAAGTTTTCATTCTGTTACATTTGACAAGTTCAGTGGATTGAGCAGGAAGGCTTTGGACAGGGACACCTGAGATTCCAAAGTACGTGTTTACTTTGAAGCAATGCATTGGTTCCTAGACAGCTTTAACTTCTGACAGGTTTTCTGGGTATTGCATGAGCTGTGCCTGCAGTAGAACTTGAATACGGTTCTCTCCTGGCCCAGCGTAACAGGGGTGCTGCCTGACATTGAGTTTACAGTAATGTAACGGGTAGTGTGCACAGTGTTATGTGCATTAGCCTGATCCTCACAGCAGCCCTGTGAGGTGCATGCTGGTTCTTTATCAAATGAATATGTGAGGAAGCTGATACTCAGGAGAGTTTAGTAACTTGCCCAAGATCTACAGTTATTTGGCAACAAAGCTTGTTTTTAACTGTTGCACTGTGGCTGCCCCCATAGAAGGAGCTTGTTTCAGGCATTGACAGTCCAGGGCCAGAGCTTATAAGGAATCAGAACCATCCCTGATACTAGAACTGAAGGATAACACGGTCCCGTTTCTGTGAAACACACGCATATACACACGTGAACGGAAAAAAGAAAGAAAAAGTCATTGGTATCAATGTCTGGAATTTGTATGAAAATAATTTAGGCACAAAAAACAGGTGGATTGGGGCCAAAAGGAGATGAAGAAAGTTGATGACTATCGAAGGGTCTATATTCTTTCTTTGACCTTTGTGTATGTTTAAAAATTTTCATGATAGGCTCAGTGCCCATAGCTCAAGTGAGTAGGGCTCCAGCCACATGGCTGGTGCGTTGGAGCCATGTCACTGCTAAACAGCAGTGACAACAACAACCAAAAAATAGCTGGGTGTTGTGGCGGGCGCCTGTAGTCCCAGCTACTTGGGAGGCTGAGGCAAGAGAATCACTTAAGCCCAAGAATTCGAGGTTGCTGTGAGCTGTGACATCAAAGCACTCTACCGAGGGCAATAAAGTAAGATTCTGTCTTTAAAAAAAAAAAAAAAAAAAAAAGAATCATATTGAAAAGAACAGCTTATCTAGGGCAGGGCATAGTGACTCACGCCTATAATCCCAGTACTCTAGGAGCCAAGGCAGGTGGACTGCTTGAGCTCAAGAGTTTAAGACCAGCCTGAGCAAGAGTGAGACTCTGTCTCTAAACCTAGCCCGGGATTGTGTTGGGCGCCTGTAGTCCCAGCTACTTGGGAGGTTGAGGCAAGAGAATCACTTAAGCTAAAGAGTTTGAGGTTGCTGTGAGCTGCGATGCCACAGCACTCTACCCAGGGCAACATAGTGAGACTCTGTCTCAAAAAAAATTTTTTTTCTATGCTAAAAAATTTCTTAAACCTTAGCAGTTCATTGGTATTGGTAAGACTACCAATACATTGGTATTGGTAATTTTTGCTTTCTTTTTTTGCGTATTTGTCTTCTAAATATCTTACAATAAGCGATGTATTACTCTATAAAGGGGGAAAATGTTTAAAGGGGTTGAGCAAAAAGAAGATGGAGAAAGATCACTTAAATTCTTGAGATGGTGCTGGCTTTGGCAGCACAAATACTAAAATTGGAATGATACAGAGAAGATTATCATGGCCAAAATTTAATTAAAAAAAGAAAAAGGAAAAAAATTATTGGGACAAAAAAAAAACTAGACCAACGAGGTTTCTAGGTTTTTCTTTGATCATACTGTTTAAAGATAACATCATAAAATTCAGGTAGGGATTTCTGAGTTCCATTTTCCTTGGTTTTTAATCCCAGCAGTCTGACACATGTTCCTTTATGATTTCCCCAGTTGATGTGCGCCTGCCATTCCAGGCTGAGATGTTCATCCAGAATGTTATCCTGGTATTCTTCTGTGTTGGAATGATCGCAGGAATTTTCCCCTGGTTCCTTGTAGCAGTGGGGCCCCTCGTCATCCTCTTTTCAGTTCTGCACATTGTGTCCAGGTAAACAGAAAGTCTTTCCGTCTACAGGGCAGAGAAGCCTGAGTTGCTGGTATACCATTATGATACAGAACTTGTTCTCTCTCCAGAGTCCTGATTCGAGAACTGAAGCGCCTGGACAATATCACACAGTCACCTTTCCTTTCCCACATCACATCCAGCATACAGGGTCTTGCCACCATCCATGCCTACAATAAAGGGCAGGAGTTTCTGCACAGGTTAGTGCAGGTGGGGGCCAGACACCTCAAAGGAACACCAGCATCCTAGCATTTGATAAGTCTAAGCGGCCCTTCTAAGGCCAGAATTGGGACTGTGAAGGTTATTGATACGAATATTGGTGATTTAATGGAGTGGTTTCTGGTAAAAAGTCGGTTGCTGGGTGGGACTTCTTTCTGAGCAGATGAGGAGACAGGAACACATATTAGGACCAAGCACAGTGTCGTATGCCAGTAATCCCAGCTACTCAGTGAGCTGAGCCAGAGGGTTCGCTGGAGTCAAGGAGTCTGAGTCTAACCTGAGAACATAGCAAGACCCCATCTCAAAAAAATCCAAAACAGGCTCGGCGCCTGTAGCTCAAGCAGCTAAGGAACCAGCCACGTGCACCAGAGCTGGTGGGTTCGAATCCAGCCTGGGTTTGCCAAACAACGATGACAACTACAACAACAAAAAGCCAGGCATTGTGGCAAGTGCCTATAGTCCCAGCTACGTGGAGGCCGAGGCAAGAGAATCGCTTAAGCCTGGGAGCTGGAAGTTGCTGTGAACTGTGATGCCACAGCACTCTACCAAGGGTGATAGCTTGAGGCTTTGTCTCAGAAAACAAAAAAAAAATCCTCCTCATCCCCTCACACACATACACACAGAGATACGGAGTCTGTTGGCTTTTGGCCTAAAAAACTATAATTGATGGAGTTTTACCTTTTTTTAAATAGTAAAAGTTAATCATTGACATTAGAATAGCATTTTATTTAGCCATTTAATAATGTTTATTTGTAAAACTTAGTACATAATTATTGTAGAGATTTATATTAACAGGAGATTGTAATTAACCAAATCGTCCTTCAGTAGAGGACTAGTTAAATGAGCTGTGGTATACTGTGGTATAGCCATATAGTGGAATATAATGTAGCCCTTACAAAGAATGAACTGCTGTCTAGATACTGACACAAAATTGTCTCTGTGATACATTGGTGAGAGAGCAGGGTACAGGTACATGTAGGTCACACACTGCCTTTGAGTGTATGTTTGCATATGTAACACTTAGAGTATCTCCGAAAGGATGTGAAAGAAGCTGTTAGCTGCCAGTAGAAGAGGGAACTGGGTAGCTGGAAGATAGCAGGAGAGAGACGGACTTTTCATGGTAAATATTTTGTAACTTAAATTTTCTATCCTGTATATATACTGTCTATTCCAAAAATTAGGCAATTATTTAAAAAGTATTTTTAAAAATAAATTATTCTGAAAATGTTAAATGACTCAAAAATAACTTTCTAACCTTAAGTGAAAAAAGTATGCTGAATGCGTACGTGTGTGTAGATACAGTAAAGTCCATTGAAAAATTGCTGGAAGTGCAGTAGAATTTTTTTTTCCAGACAGTCTCACTCTGTCACCCTGGATAGAGTGCTGTGGTGCCATAGTTCATAGCAAACTCAAAACTCATGGACTAAAGAGATCCTCCTGCCCTAGCCTCCCAAGTAACTGGGACTACAGGTGCTTGCCACAACCCCCAGCTAATTGTTCTGTTTTCAGTAGAGACCAGGTCTCGCTCTTGCTCAGGCTAGTCTCGAGCTCCTGAACTTAAGCAGTCCACCTGCCTCGGCCTCTCGGAGTGCTAGGATTACAGGCGTAAGATATCTGACCTCGGTGCAGCAGAATATTAACTTTGGTTTTAACCAGGTGATGAGATTATTGGAATCTTACATTTTCCTCTTTTTTATTGCATTTTCTGAGTTTTCTCTAAAGACTACATATTTTATTATAAAGAGGAAAAATGATTTTTGAAGCACAGTTCATCTCTGTCCAGCAAAACCTCCTGCTCTGGGGTTCTAGTTGTATATGGTGCCCTGAGCCTTCAGGTGGGTCTGACCTGCTCTCTAGGACCCCCAGTGACATGCCCCTTCAGCAGCAAAGGTTGTCTGAGGTTCTTGTGCTGTGGTTTGGCTCACTTCTTCTGGGTTTTAACTCTGTGGCCTTGTGGAACAAGCACTATTCTCCCCTGTGGTGGTGTGTCAGCTTAGCATGAGCCTCATCATTTGGTCTCTTTTCCCAGACTTCCCTCGTGCTGTTAAGATAGATGTTTTTCCCTAACATCTTCAATATGGGTTCTGTTTTTTTGAAAGAGTAGCTAAGATTTGAAAGTCTCATGTCCTCCTCTATGTGGGGCCTCGTATACCTCCTGAAGTTCCCATGTCATTCTCTCAGAATCAGGAAGATCGCTAATATTTGCCCTCCCGTCTGTGATTCACTGAAGCCTTGCTGTCACCTGTGAGCAGGGCTGTGTGGTGCTTTCTTTGCCCATAGGTATTCGGTCTTCCTCACAGGTACCAGGAGCTGCTGGATGACAACCAGGCTCCCTTTTTCCTGTTCACGTGTGCGATGCGGTGGCTGGCTGTGCGGCTGGACCTCATCAGCATCGCCCTCATCACCACCACTGGGCTGATGATTGTTCTCATGCACGGGCAGATTGCCCCAGCCTATGCAGGGCTGGCCATCTCTTACGCTGTCCAGGTCAGTGTCTGGGGCAGGAGCATCATCTTCACTTCAGTCTTTTTTGTGCTGGTGTAGAAGAGGCATGATGGGGGAGGGGGGAGGGGTTCCTCCTAGCCATCACTTCACCTCTGAACCCCCAGAGCCCCTGATGTGATCCAGCAGTAACAATCTGCATTTGACTAGGGCAGGGAGGGTGTAATCTAGGAATAAGGGTTGAAACGTGATTTTGAAAAGAGTTTTTTTTTTTAATTTGTTTGCTTTGAGACAGTCTCACTATGATGCCCAAGGCTGGAGTGCCATGGTGCCAGCCTAGCTCACAGCAACCTCTGACCACTGGGCTCAAGAGAACCCTCCTGCCTTCAGCCTCCCGAGTAGCTAAGACTACTGGCCTCTTCTTGTCCACTAAGAAACACTATGTTCTCAATGTTTTTTTGTTTGTTTGTTTTTGTTTTTGTTTTAAGACAGAGTCTGACTTTGTTGTCCTCTGTAGAGTGCTTTGGCATCACAGCTCACAGCAACCTCAAACTCTTGAGCTTAAGTGATTCTCTTGCCTCAGCCTCTTGAATAGCTAGGACGACAGGTGCCCACCACAACACTCAGCTATTTTTTCTTACAGTTATTGTTGTTTAGCTGGCCTGGGCTGGGTTCTGAACCCGCCAGCCTCAGTGAAAGTGGCTGACGCCACAATCACTAGGCCGAGCCCTCAAGGTGCTTCTTATGTGCATTTGCTTTTCCCAGTACTCTTAGATATATAAACCCTGTTGGCCTCTAGGCATATTGAAGGTCTTCAAATAACTCAAAAAACAATTGAAGGGCCAAGGGTAGAGGCTAACGGCTGTAATCCCAGCACTCTGGGAGGCTGAGGCTGGTGGATCACTTGAGCTCCCGTGTTCCAGACCAGCCTGAGCAAGAGAGACACCCTGTCTCTAAAAAGTAGTGGACGGCTGTAGTCCCAGCTAGTTGGGAGGCCAAGGCAAGAGGATCTGTTGAGCCCAAGAGTTTGAGGTTGCTGTGAGTTATGACGCCACAGCACTCTACCGGGGCAAGAAATTGAGACTGTCTCCAAAAACAAAAAAAAAAAAAGAGAGAAAGCGAGAACTTGAACACTGACTAGATATTTGAAGATATTAAGTAATTTTTATTAAATTTTTTAAATGGTCTTGAAGTTGTATTTATTTATTTATTTATTTAACATTGAAGATCAAGTAAAGAGTTGTATTTGTAAAGTCTTTATATTTAAGAAAGATATAAGCTACAATATTTATGGATGAAATAATAGGCTATCTGGGATTTGCTTCCAAATAATAATGGGGGAGGAGTAGGTAGGACTACAGATGGAGCAGTATTGACTGTAAATTGATTGTTTTTTAAGATGGAGTTTTGGTACATGGGCCTTCATTATACTCTTTTTCCTTTTGTATATGTTTGACACTTTTCTATATCAGAGAAAGAAAAATAGGGCGGCACCTGTAGCTCAGTTGGTAGGGTGCCAGCCCCATATACTGAGAGTGGCGGGTTCAAACCCAGCCCCAGCCAAACTGCAACCAAAAAATAGCCCAGCATTGTGGCGGGTGCTGTAGTCCCAGCTACTTGGGAGGCTGAGGCAAGAGAATCACCTAAGCCCAGGAGTTGGAGGTTGCTGTGAGCTGTGTGACCCCACAGCACTCTACTGAGGGTAATAAAGTGAGATTCTGTCTCCACAAAAAAAAAGAAAGAAAAGAAAGAAAAGTCAGGCACCTCAGAGCTACGTGGCTTCATAATCAGAGACTGACTTGCTGATGGGTTGGGAAGACGGTGCATGGCATGTATGGAATCCCCAGACTGGGTGCACATGGGCTCGGCATTCATTCACCTTTTTTCCAGCCTTTTATCTCTATTTGACTTTCCTGGAAGCAAGTCACTAGTTGATCCCAGGTTGATATTTCCATTTGTTGTGACTGTCACAAACAGGGTTAGGTACACGTAGTAAGTCCAGAAGTTACTCAGCTGCAGATACATGTTATTGGGAATATAAAGATATTGATAGTAGTCTTGGAGTGTGAGGATGTGGTGCCAGCAGCACCATGATGCCATCTGCATTCACTGAGCACGGCATTTGATGCAGGCTAACAGGCATTGTCCTGTATGTTCAGGGAAAGGCTAGGTCCCTATAACCAGCTGCTGTGTGTGCCCAGTTCTTACATTTGAGGTGTGGTCCTCTAGAAAAGGAAGTTGTCTAGCGTTGTCCTGACATGTATTGATAATGAATTCTCTCTTGAATTTCTGATTTCCATTATCAGTTAACAGGTCTGTTCCAGTTTACAGTCAGACTGGCATCTGAGACAGAAGCTCGATTCACCTCGGTGGAGAGGATCAATCACTACATTAAGGTCAGACTGCTGCCGGCCTTTCACTGTGCTATGACCCCCCCTAAGGTCATTTCACACTTTATAGCAGGGATCCTCAAACTGCGGCCCGTGGGCCACATGAAGCAGTGTGAATTGTATTTGTTCCCATTTTGTTTTTTACTTCAAAATAAGATATGTGCAGTGTGCATAGGAATTTGTTCATAGTTGTTTTTTTTTTAAACTATAGTCTGGCCCTCTAACGGTCTGAGGGACAGTGAATTGGCCCTCTGTTTAAAAAGTTTGAGGACACCTGGTTTATAGTCTTGGGTGGTTGTGTAAGGAGGAGGCTTGTTTCCTCTGCCTGTGTGGTTTTTTTTTTTGTTTGTTTGGTTTTTTTTTTGCAGTTTTTGGCCAGGGCTGGGTTTGAACCCGCCACTTCCGGTGTACGGGGCCAGCACCCTACTTCTTTGAACCACAGGCCCTGCCCCCTCTGCCTGTGTTTTTTGTTTGTTTGTTGTTTTTTGAGGAGAAGGAAAGAGAAGTTTATTAATTTGCTGGCAAATGGGGAGGCTGGCAGACTCCTATCTCAAAAAATACCAGCATCCCCCCTTCTCTACAGAAGCACAGAGCTTTTAAAGGTTCTGATTAATCCCCTAATCCCATTTTGGGCTAAGATAATTTTGTGGCCTCGGCCCACAATCATCCTAACTTCAGCTAAAACGAACCCATGACCTCTGCCCAGACATTTCTTTGAACTATCTCCTGTGCCACTAAGAACAAAAAATAGCTGAGCGTGGTGGCTCACACTATAATCCTAACACTCTAGGAGGCTATGGTGGGAGGATCCCTTGAGCTCAGGAGTCCAAGACCAGCCTGAGCAACAGTGAGACCTCTCTACTAAAAATAGAAAAATTAGCTGGGTATGGTGGTGGGCACCTGTAGTCTCAGCTACTTGGGAGTCTGAGGCAGGAGGATCACTCAAGCCCAGCAGTTTGAGGTTGCTGGGATCTAGGCTTAGGCTACAGTGCTGTAGCCTGGGCAACAGAGTATACAGAGTTTCAAAACAAAACAAGTTTCTAATTAATTTTGTAAATTGTGTCCAGTTGAGAACTTATGTTTATGGATTAATTTCCGGAATGTACAGAATCTTGTCAGTTCAGGTTAACTGACTAATGTAGCATTTTCCTTACATCGTTAAAACCACGTTGTTTTGATTCTGATCACTCTGATTCAATTGTTCTTAACCAGGATGGCCATCAGGATACCTACTGAGCTTTGTGTAGAGACAGACTCGGCCTCATCTCTGAAGATTGTCATGTGGTGGATTGAGGCGGGATCTAGTCTTCTGTAGTTTTAAAAAGCTCCATAGCTAATTCTAAATCCTATTCAGAGCTTAGAAATCAGTAAATCTGGTTGATACTCTGAATACCTCGCTCTTTCCACCTTTTTCCAGGAACCATTTTAGTCTCGCCATAGGGTGGCATCTTGCTGTATCCTACGTGGAACTCTTAAAGTAATTTCTGTAGAAAGAAGCAGAGTCTGAGCAGTTAGGATTCTCAAATTTGTCTCAGATCCCAAGAGTTATTTTGTGAACTGCCCTGAGACTTTATCAGCCTTTACGTCATTGGTTATGTGGGAAGAATACATTCTGAGTTTCAAATAATTGACTTAGAAACATAGTTTTGAAAAATTACTCTTTCATTTGAGAACAGAGTATATGTAAACTGCATTTTCTAACTGAGACATGCTTCACTGATTTGTGATGACAGTGAACCTCATTAGTTATACAATATTTCTTAAACTTACAAATGACTGTTAGAAAAAAATGGCAGATAGCTATCTAATGGATCTGGTAATAGCTGTTCTTGCTTTGATATTAGCCTTTCTGCCCAGTGTTCTGGTCTGTGGACAATACGTGTGTGCACATATGGGTGTGTAGTGTTTTGAGTTAATGTTCCCGTTGGTAGGAATCTGATGCTGGACGGGTCAGAATTATGGTCATGTGCTGGTACAGGGTGGAACCTGCTTAAAGCAGTCACGTTACTGAGGACTACCTGTCTCAGCATAGAGGCCTTTCACCTTGGGATTTTAAACTTCAGGCTCCAGTCCCTGAACCGCTGCAGTTCCCTGAGGCTATGCACACTTTGGCTAATTGCCATAGAGTTCTTTTTGTTTTTCAATTTAGATTAATATGAAGGTACATACAGTTAGGTTATATTGTTTGCATTTGTAAGGTAAAGTTCGAGTTGCAGTTGAGTCCTTCACGGAGGAAGTGTGCCATATGCCCCTACATTGTACCTGTTAGGTGGGAACTTACACCCCCTTCTTGAATTTAATTGTCATTCTCTTATGTGGGCCTATAGTTATTGATCTACTATTTTCAACATAGTATGGGTACCTGGGATGCTTGCTTTTCCATTCTTTTGATACTTTACTTAGAAGAATGTTCTCCAAATCGATCCACAAAAGATACAGCCATGTTTTTTATGTCTGAATAGTATTACGTGGTATACATACATCTCAGTTTATTAATCCATTCATGAGTTGATGGGCACTGGGTTGTTTCCATATCTTCACACTTATGAATTGAGCTGCTATAAACAAACATTCAAGTATAGTGCCATACAGTTTAAAAACATTGTGAGGTGTTATTATTGGTGACAAAAATTACCTAATGCCATTACCACAGCATTTTAAAGCTGGAATAGATTTCCAAGATTATCTAATCCATTCCCTACAATTTACAGATAAGAAACTAAGACCCAGAGACAGATGACATGTCTGGGTCACACAGCCGTTAGTGCCAAAGCCGCCTTTGTAGTCTGCGTCTCCTGGACTGGCTGAGATACGTCACAAAGCCAGGATCTGATCAGATGTTCCATAAATACTGGTTTCCTTCCTTCAGATTTAGACCAGTAGTAATCAAATGGTAGATTCCTATTTGAAGTGGAATGTTTTCAAGGAATTCCAGTAAAAGCTGCCCAGGTTGAAGCGGGGTGGGTGGCCTCATGCCTCCACTTAGGTTCTCCCTTAGCCCCTGAGGCATGTTTGTGGAACAACTCGTAAGGCAGAAGGTAGTTTGGAAATTACTGCGCTCCCCTAGCAGCTGCTAGTAGCCTTTGTGCTCTGTCTTACTTAGCAATGATAAGCATTTACTAGCAAGAATGGCAGCTACCTCTGTCTGGCTACCATGCTGTTTATCCTGGTTTTACTTCTCTGTGACAAAGATTGGTAGCTCCCCAAGAACCTATAGTCAGTCTGAGCCAGCTCTGAACTTGTCTCCCCAGACACTCTCTTTGGAAGCACCTGCCAGGATTAAAAACAAGGCTCCTTCCCCTGACTGGCCTCAGGAAGGGGAAGTGACCTTTGAGAATGCAGAAATGAGGTACCGAGAAAACCTCCCTCTGGTCCTGAAGAAAGTGTCCTTCACCATCAAACCTAAGGAGAAGATCGGCATTGTGGGGCGGACAGGATCAGGTAAGGAGGTGCACAGCCCTTTCTGGAGAAACCTTTGAGCCTGAAGTTTTCTCCAGAGGATTCAACAATTCATGGAATATCACTTTCCACCCTTCAAACTTGATCCCTTTTAGATAAGTGTTTGGTGTCTCAGGTGTCTCTGAAACTAATTTTCTAGGTTTATTTTCAACCCTGCCTTGATGACATTTAGTGCTTTCTCCAATCATAAATGTTATCAGTTCTCAGTGCAGAACTCTTGGAACACATAGCAAAGAGCCAAGGCGGGGAGCACCCAGAGCTCCATCTGCCAGAGATAAGCACCAGTAACATTTGGTGGATATAGCCTGGCACCCTTAGTATAGTGGTTACTGTGCCAGCCACATACACCAAGCGTGGCAGGTTCTAACCCAGCCCAGGCCAACTAAACAACTGCAACAAAAAAATAGCCGGGCGTTGTGAAGGGCACCTGTAGTCCCAGCTACTTGGGAGACTGAGGCAAGAGAATCACTTGAGCCCAAGAGTTTGAGGTTATTGTGAGTTATGATGCCATGGCACTCTACTGAGGGCGACACAATGAGACTCTCAAAAAAAATATATGTATATATTTGGTGGATATCTTGTGATGCTTTTTCTCTTAACACATATGTTTACAAAAATGGCATTTTACACATGCTGTTTTGTGACCACCTTTTTTAAAACTATTAGTAGTTTTTCAGTGCCTGTGGCTCAAGCGGCTAAGGCGCCAGCTACATGTACCTGAGCTGGCAGGTTTGAATCCAGACCAGGCCCACCAAACAATGATGGCTGCAACCAAAAAATAGCCAAGCATTGTGGCGGGTGCCTGTAGTTCCAGCTACTTGGGAGGCTGAGGCAAGAGAATCGCTTAAGCCCAGGAGTTGGCGGTTGCTGTGAGCTGTGATGCTATGGCACTCTATCCAGGGCAACAGCTTGAGGCTCTGTCTCAAAAAAAAACTATTAGTAATTTCCTGTGTCAGTGAACAATTGCTGTGTAGCATAATACAAAATTCTGTTTTATAGATATATGTAATTTATATTTAATCAGTTGGTAGGGAATTGAGATTAATTTTTCATACTTAGGACTAGAACTGCAGTGAACATTCCTAAGAAATTAAAATATATAAATAATTTTAAGGACTTTGTGATACATTGCCAGGTTAGCCTTGTATTTGTCAGAAGCTGCCTCCTTTGGAGAACGGAAATTATTTTTGTTTCTGACATCAGTTGTAAAGAAACAGAGGCCAGGCATGGTGGCTCACACCTGTATTCCCAGCACTCTGGGAGGCCGGGCATGGTGGCTCACACCTGTAATCCCAGCACACTGGGAAGCCCTCATGGTGGTTCACACCTGTAATCCCACACTGGGAAGCCCTCATGGTGGCTCACAGCTGTAATCCCAGCACTCTGGGAGGCCGGGCATGGTGGATCACACCTGTAATCCCAGCACACTGGGAAGCCCTCATGGTGGTTCACACCTGTAATCCCAGCATACTGGGAGGCCCTCATGGTGGCTCACACCTGTAATCCCAGCACACTGGGAAGCCCTCATGGTGGTTCACACCTGTAATCCCAGCACACTGGGAGGCCCTCATGGTGGCTCACACCTGTATTCCCAGTACTCTGGGAGGCCGGGCATGATGGATCACACCTGTAATCCCAGCACACTGGGAGGCCCTCATGGTGGCTCATACCTGTAATCCCAGCATACTGGGAGGCCCTCATGGTGGCTCACACCTGTAATCCCAGCACACTGGGAAGCCCTCATGGTGGTTCACACCTGTAATCTCAGCACACTGGGAGGCCCTCATGGTGGCTCACACCTGTATTCCCAGTACTCTGGGAGGCCGGGCATGATGGATCACACCTGTAATCCGAGCACACTGGGAGGCCCTCATGGTGGCTCATACCTGTAATCCCAGCACTCTGGGAGGCCAAGGTGGGTGGATTGCTTGAGCTTAGGAGTTTGAGACCAGCCTGAGCAAGAGCAAGACCCCACCTCTACCAAAAATAAAAAATAATATCTGGGCATGGTGGTGGGCACCTGTAATCCCAGCTGCTGAAGCTGAGGCAAGAGAATTGCTTGAACCCAGGAATTTGAGGTTGTAGTGAGCTATAGTGATGCTATTGTACTCTACCCAAAGTGACAGAGTAATACTCTAACAAAAAAAAAAAAAAAAGGGAGAGAGAGAGAAAAAATAGACAATTGGCCTTAATTTTAGGCGTTTTGCTTCCCTCTTATTCTTAGAAATGTGTTGCTATATACCCCTTGGATGTCTAAAGTCAGGACTTGAGTAATTTATTTCTTTCTCTCTTTCCTTCTTTAATAATATTTCAGAGACTGAGGCCTGTCTTCTTTTACTAGCCTATTATCCTCATCTAAGAGGTCCCTTTGGTTCAGTTAGCATTAGCTTTCTGGGCTCCAGGCTTCCTTGGTATCAAAACTCCTGTAGCTTTTTTTTTTAAGAGACAGAGTCCCACTGTGTTGCCCTCGGTAGAGTACCGTGACATCACAGCTCACAGCAACCTCCAGCTCTTGGGCTTAAGCAATTTCCTGTCTCAGCCTCCCAAGTAGCTGGGACTACAGGCGCCCACCACAACACCCAGCTATTTATTTTTTTGTTGCAGTTTGGCCGGGGCCGGGATTGAACGCGCCACCCTCGGTATATGTGGCCGGCACCCTACTCTCTGAGCCACAGGTGCCGTCTTGTAGCATTTTTTTTCTTGCCAATAACTATAACAAAAAGTCTTTTGTCTTTTTTTTTTTTTTTTGTAGAGACAGAGTCTCACTTTATTGCCCTCGGTGGAGGGCCGTGGCATCACACAGCTCATAGCGACCTCCAACTCCTGGGCTTAGGTGATTCTCTTGCCTCAGCCTCCTGAGTAGCTGGGACCACAGGCACCCGCCACAACACCCGGCTATTTTTTTGTTGCCGTTTGGCCAGGGCTAGGTTTGAACCCTCCACCCTCATTACATGCGGCCAGCGCCCTACCCACTGAGCCATAGGCAGTGGGAAGGTCTATCCCGACATGCCTGTTTCATTCTCCCTGGAGTCCTCTCTGCTCACAATCAGTGGGATACCCTACTCTCTTGAAAGCTGACTGATCTCCTTTCCTGTGGTTTTCCTTTAACACAGATAAAACAGATTGAAATAAGTACCAAGGTGTCATTAAGATACAGAAGAAAAATAAACCAGGAAACAAAAAAAAAAAATGATAAATTGTCTGATTTACAAAGTCTAAACTTTAACCCTAACATGGCTGCTTTCAGATTTCGTGACATCACTACGAGGGCTTTGTTGCCCTTCTTCCCAGCACATTCCATCGTGCAAAGGTAGTCTAGGTTTTCAGAGAACTGTAAAGTCTTACAGCCTAGGCAGTTTATTGAAATGAAACAGCCTTTTCCACTGATTCGCACACCACGCTTCCTTAGCATAGATACCCATATTAAAACAAAGCACTGCCTGGGTCCTAGGAGAGTGTCTCTCTCCCCTCCTTACATCTGTGTAAGGGGACAGTAGACAAGTCTTCCAATCCTGAGTAGAGTCATTCATTTTTAGGAGAAAAACTGTCCTGCTACAGAAAAGATAAGGTTTCTCTACTTGTTTCTGGTAGATGGGTTGTGAGGATTATTGCATTAAGAAGATGGGTGGTTTTCAGGTTCCCATTAGGTAGTTGACAGGGGTACGCCTAGTGGACAAATTCCAACAGCGAGGTTGTGACTGCAGACACTGGGGATAAATCAGGCTTTTTGTACCCTCAGTGCTACTGCAGAAACTGAGTCACGGTGACCTCATTGAGGCTCTCAGGATAGGTCTTTCAGAACATGGAGACAGGAGAAGGTAGAAGGGTCAGGAACTAGGGGTCCAGCCAAAGGAGAGTGGTTCAGCAGCTAACCCCCTATAGCCCCCAGTCTAAACCATGGGTCCAAGTTGCAGAAAGAACTATGGACAAGCTCTTTCTTGTTGTTGATGCTATACAGAGAGAGCATTTTAAATGTTTGTATCTTTTGACACTATAATTTCAGTTCTGAGAATTTTTCCCAAGGAAGTCATCTGAGGTAGAAGTAAAGTTTCAGCCCTAAGATACATACCACCACATTGTTAGAAGTTTTAGATAAACTAAATGTTTGGGCAGGGCACAGTGGTTCATGCCTATAATCCTAGCACTCTGGGAGGCTGAGGCAAATGGGTTGCTTGAGGTCAGGAACTCCAGACCAGCCTGAGTAAGAGTGAGACCCCATCTCTAGTAAAAATAGAAAAACTAGCTGGGTGTTGGGGTGGACGCCTATAGTCCCAGCTACTCAGGAGGCTGAGACAAGAGGATCGTTTGAGCCCAGGAGTTTGAGGTTGCTGTGAGCTATGATGATGCCACAGCACGCTACCAGAGTCTCAAAAATAAAAAATAAATTAAAAAATAAACTAAATGTCTGATATTAGAGGACTGATCAAACAAGTAAGAATACCTCCATATGATGAAAACATTAAGTGAAAACATAATGTTATACAACATTAAGTGAAAAAGCAATTATAGCATTATATCTCTGTTATGATCTCAACTCTGAGTAAAAGACTGAAAGGAAATGTGTCAAAAATTAATAGTAACAAGATCATGGGAGATCAATGCTGTCATCTAGTATGCCTTATATAACTTCTCAGATGAAGATTCAATTAAGAAAACCTGTACTGGATGGGGCACAGTGGCTCACACTTGTAATCCTAGCACTTTGGGAGGCCGAGGCAGGTGTATTGCTTGAGCTCAGGAGTTTGAGACCAGCCTGAGCAAGAACGATACCTTGTCTCTACTAAAAACAGAAAAACTAGCTGGACATTGTGGCTGAGGCAGGAGAATCACTTGAGTCCAGGAATTTGAGGTTACTGTGAACCAGGCTTGAAGCCATGGTACTCTAGTCTGGGCAACAGGGAAACTCTGTCTCAAAAAAATTTTTAAAAACCAAAAAAACCTGTACTGCTGATCTCTTTAATACTGAACTCTTTGTTCTCTGCCTCAAACCTGCTTCTCGGCTGTACTCTGCTGTCATGATACCGTGATAGGGTCATTGACGCAAGGCAAAGCCTCCTTCCCTTGCGTGTGTGTCCCTGGAACTTCTGTTCCCTAGCTGCTGCCATGGTAACTAGGAGGACTTAAGTCTCTCTCAGCTCTGATAATGGCACAAAGAGAGGCATGTTGTTTAGAAGGTCTCCTCCTGACTTTACCTGAGATTGTACCTGCTCATAAGGTGACAGGAAGCATTTTTTCATTTTACTCTTAGAAAAATAGAATAGTCCCTCCCACTCCTCAGCCTGAAGTTATATGATTTGAAGCTATCTGCTTGGTAGCCTGGGAAAGTTAATTGCTATTTTCTGTTTCCATTATTTTATACATTATCTCAGTTAATTGGTTGAAGTAATGACTGAATAGAAATAGAAAAATAGGTGAGTTTGCCATAAAGATAAACTAGTTTTGTCGTCACAGAATTTCCTAATAGAGCTGCTTTTCTGTCTCTCTTCTGACTCATCAGGGAAGTCCTCTCTGGGGATGGCCCTCTTTCGTCTGGTGGAGTTATCTGGAGGCTGCATCAAGATTGACGGAGTGAGAATCAGTGACATTGGCCTTGCTGACCTCCGAAGCAAACTCTCTATCATTCCCCAAGAGCCAGTGCTGTTCAGTGGCACTGTCAGGTGAGCACTTCACCTAGAGGCCGGCGGGCACGGTGAACCAGGTGATGCTAGAACCCACACGCAGGGCTGAGATCTTTTTTCTGGACTGTGTGCTTCCTGTTGCAGAAGTGTGAAGTGGCTCACTGCGCAGGCCACTTTGTTAACAAAGTGGGGCAGGAAGGTCTGCAGCATGGTGGCAAGGAGGTCAGAACGGTTTGGGCTCAGAGCTCTGTGCAGTGGCTTTGACAGTTACCCACTCACAAGTCTGTTTCCTCATCCATAAAAGGGGGATATTTTAAAGCCCTGTTGTTATGAAGATTGAATGAAATTGTACATGTACAGAGCCTGGAAGATGGTACACATCCCGTAAATGATAAATGCCTTCATCAGCCTAATCACCATCATCCTCCCCTGCCTCCTGCTCCATTCTCTCATCTGTCCTGGGGGGGAGGCGGGGGCTGACAGCCACAGTGGTCATGATGGCTTCCAGACATGTTATTACTCAAGTGTTTTCATTGTCCTTTCATTGTCCAGTATCTTCCACCACCTTCGATACTTGTCCTGGAATGTTTGTTGCTGAAATCCGCCAGTGATAACAAAGATAAAATTCCTCTTTGTGCCTTGTTAATATAGTAGCTAAGAAGGAAGCCTGTTTATTTTTGTTACCTTTCCTATACTTGATCTTACCTTTGGCCTTAAGCTTCTGCTTCCTAAAAACAATGGATTTCCATATTTTGTGTCCATTTCTATTTAAACTGCCACTCTTTGGAAATAAAAACAACTTTATAGTTGACCTAGATTGGTATTTGTTTTTTTTTTAAGTCATTCTAAAAGTTTTATTGTTATTTTCGCTTTAATTGTTAGCAGTTTTAAAAAAAGTTGGTCTCAACTTAATTTCAAATAACCACAGGCAACAGTCAGACTTGTCTTTAAAACTAGGTCCTCCATCTTCTTTGGAAAATGGCATTTGAAATCATTTATTGAAAAAGGTTTGATGGATATCTTAGTCTTCTCAGGCTGCTGTGTATAGTAAAATATCATAAAACAACATAGATTTATTTCTTATGGTTCTGGAAGCTGAGGACTCCAGAATGGTTGGCAGACACCACCTTGTTACGTCCTCATAGGGCTTTACCTTCGTCCATGCGTGTAGGTAGAGAAGAGAAAGAGGGCTCTGGTCTCTCCTTATAAAGGCACTACTCCCATTAGTGGGTCCCACCCTCATTGCCTCCTCTAAACCTAATTACCTCTGTAAGGCCCCACCTCCAAATGCCATCGCAACAGGGTTTCAGTACATGAATTTGGGGAGTACACATTTAGTCCATAACAGTAAATAAACTGAATTCTCACCTGTGTTCATGTAGAGCCAACACTCTTGGGTGTGTTTATTTTGGCATCTGTCTAGGTGAGTTTGGACAGCATGTACTTGGATCTGTTGATGATAAGTCATTCCCTTTGATTACTGAGGTAATAAGGTCAAACAAGTGACATCAGAAAAGAATTAGAATTTATTAAAGATGTAAATCTAAAATGAAGAAATTAGAAAGTGTTGCCAAATCTGCTCTTCCCATAAATCTATTTGCTGCAGGAACACTTTTGAAAAAATATTGGCCTGGGCAGCACCTGTTGCTCAGTGAGTAGGGCATCGGCCCCCTATACTAAGGGTGGCAGTTTGAATCTGGCCCCAGCCAAGCTGCAACAGAAAAATAGCTGGGCGTTATGGCAGGTGCCTGTAATCCCAGCTACTCAGGAAGCTGAGGCAAGAGGATCACCTAAGCCCAGGAGTTGGAGGTTGCTGTGAGCTGTGTGATGTCACAGCTCTCTACCCAGGGAGATAAAATAGACTCTGTCTCTAAAAATAATAATAATAATGAATATTGGCCTTATAATATTTGCCTTTGTTCAAAAGACTATTTCTTAAATTAGGAAATGAGGCATGTTAAACTTTAGACTTCTCTTGAAAATGCTGCTATAAGGAATTAGGAAATGAGGCATGTTAAACTTTAGACCTCTTGAAAATGCTGCTATAAAGAAGCTTCAGTTTTAATTTTAAGTTTTATGGCATTGCATTTGGGTTTGTAAATTGGGGGTTTCTGGAATTGGTGGTTAATAACTGACTGTGGGCATGTGCAGCTGGTGTTTGTAGAACATCATGGAACTGTCACTTCATTGAAGTGGGACCATTTGTTACCCCTAGAGAAAGGTTTGCTACTTTATGGACAGCTCAGAAGTTGGTGTCCTGGTGTCCTGAGTTTGTAGTTCCTGAGCTTATACTGCTATGTGGGCCAGCTTTGCAAATCAAGACAATCATTTCAGTTTAATTGCCTGCCAGCACTAATTTTGGCTTTTCAGTCAGTTGTAGACAGTGAGGAAAAATTAAATCCCAAATCTTTCGTCTTCTGGAGGTTTCTTACAGATCCCAAAGAACATTGAACTTGTGGTACCTTTCCTATTCTTAGAAGACAGAAAGCCTATGAGAGTTTCCCAGGGCAAGAACAAGCTAGATCAGCAGTTTCCTCAGCTGTCTCCTGGAGTCTCTTTGCAAACTATCTCTACAATGATGCCAGCCAGCAATTAAAGCTTGCAAGGAACTCTGAGAGGGAAAGCAAAGTAAAACTAAACAAAACCAAACTCAGAAAGTCACAAATATAAATTTCTGAGTTCTGCTTGCAAATATAATCTAAGTCATAGACCAGGTAATTTGGGATCACACCTCTCCCTAGATTAGCCAGAGTGTTAGTCCTCTCTGATACCTGAAGCCCAGCCCTTCCTCATCTGTCTGTCTTGGTTTGAGCTCTCAGGCCTATGTTTCTGTGGCCTGTTGGTTTCCTCTGCTTTTTACCCTGGTAATTGGCCTTTAGAAGAGACCCCCTTCTCACTCAGGCCTTAACCACTTTTGCTGGCCCCTGTCTCACAGCCCTGGTTCTACTTTGCTTTCCTCTCCCTTTCCCCAGAGGTCCTAGGAAGTCCAGTCCTGGCCTCTGCCCTAACGCCCTGCTTTCTATCCTGAGGACTGTCTGAAGCATGGCTAGGCTGGTGGTGAGACTGGCCATGCCCAGCTGTCACTCTAGTTGGCCAGTCTCTGAATCTTGGCCCCCTGGGGCTTGTGAGTGCCTTCTCATCACCTGGAACAGTTCTGCTGGGCATCCATTCATTAGCAAGAAGCAGTGTTCTTATTTCTACCTATTTGGTTGCCCTTTCTCCTTTTGATCTCAAATTTTCTTACTTTGGAGGAACAGCTATAGTTCTCAAATCACAATCACAGCAGAAAGAGCTGAGTCCACAACTGACTTGTTCTGTTTGGGTTCATCCTGGACCCAAAGCACCTTTGGAAACATCTTGTACTCTAGATGGCATGGAAGTTGGTCCAAACTTGCTGAAGCAGGTTCTTAGCATCCAAGGTCTTTCCATTGTCTCTTAGTCTCTTACTCTATTGTTTAAGGGATCCCCTTTTTCCTTTTTTGGCCATTTCAGTCCCTACAGGACTTGGGAATCCCACAAAATGTCTAGTCTGTACAGCAGAAAGTAATGCTAAGTCTAGAATAACTGTCCAAGAGCCTTAGGTAGCATGCAATGTGTTGAAAAGTCATTCTGTGCCAGATCCTGCTGCTCTCAAAATCAAGACAGCAATAATAATAGTTTCTCAGCTTATTGAGGACTTACTATGTCCTGTGTACTGTCCTTCCAGTATTTAATTGTCTTAATTCATCAAATACTCAAAACCCCATGAGGCCATTATTATGCCTGTTTTATAGGTGTAGAAACTGAAACTCAACAAGTGAGAGTCAATTACCTACAGATACACGGCGAACAGTGACAGAGCTGGAATTTGAACCTGGGCTGTCTGAATCTGGGCTCTGCTCACTCACACAAACACCTTTATGAACAATGACCTTGAGAGACATTCCATCTTCTCCAAAATCCAGTTAGGCTTGCCTCCTTGAGGGTTTTGACCTTCAGACACTTTTCCTAGCATCTTCAAACTCTCATCTGCCTCCCACATCCCCAAACTTTTTAATCCAATCTCTGCTGCTCTCTAGTTATTTACTCTTCTTTTTTTTCTTTTTCTTTTTTTTTTTTAGAGACAGGGTCTCACTATATCACTCTTGGTAGAGGGCCGTGGCATCACACAGCTCACAGCAACCTCCAACTCCTGGGCTTAGGCGATTCTCTTGCCTCAGCCTCCTGAGTAGCTGGGACTACAGGTGCCCACCACAACGCCCAGCTATTTTTTTGTTGCCATTTGGCCAGGGCCAGGTTTGAACCCGCCACCCTCAGTATATGGGGCCAATGCCCCACCCACAGAGCCACAGGTGCTGCCCCATTTTCTCTGCTTTTCTTCTCCTAACTCTTTTCACTTTATCATACTCTTACCAACTAAAAGCCATGCCATTAGAGTATAAGATATTTCTCTCCAAAGGTGCTTTGGGTCCAGCCCATGTTTTTAAATAATTATTTTGAGCTTTCCTCTAGCTTCCTGGTAGAAGAAGGTATGTGAGTCCCAAAATCTCCTGCTCTGAAGACTGAGGCTGCTAAGGAGTCACACGGTACAGCTGACAGGACCACATGGTTTAGGACGGTGTCTCCTGTACCAGGAGCAAATTGCTGGATAGTCTCACACTCTAGGAGATAGTCTTGGCTTCACATAGAGTGGCCAATAGGCTAGCTTAGGCTGTTGTTAAAAATAAAATACTGAGAACCAAAGGTGCAAATGCACTTTTGGCCAACATCAGGACTCCAGGGGTTCTGATGGTTAAAAATAACTGCCCTCAGCTCGGCACCTGGAGCACAGTAGTTACGGCGCCAGCCACATACACTGAGGACAGCGGATTCAAACCCGGCCTGGGCCAGCTAAACAACAGTGACAACTGCAACAAAAAATAGCTGGGTGTTGTGGCAGGTGCCTGTAGTCCCAGCTACTTGGGAGGTTGAAACAAGAGAATCATTTAAGCCAAAGGAGAGTTTGAGGTTGCTGTGAGCTGTGATGCCACGGCACAGAGTGAGATTCCGTCTCCAAAAAAAATAAAATAATAATAATAACAACTGCAGTCATGTTGAGATACTTTTTCTATCCATCCACTTAACTGAACACTCTTGATACAGTAGAAGCATAACTTTGCTTTCATTTGCGTCCTGGGTCAGACCCAAGACTATCTGGCTTCTCTAATGAGAATGTATTTTTTTCTATCCCTGATTGGGCTCCCTGCTGAGACCAGTCTGGTTTGCCCAGATGTGTGTGTGTGTGTGTGTACCACATACGGGTGTATGTCAGTATTCTTCTCACATCTGGAACCCATTGGTTAGTCTTCTGAGGCATCTTCAGCACTGTGATTGGCCTAGGTAGGTTGAATGTTGAACCTGTCAATATCTGCTGAGTCTTCACCCGTAGAAAATCTGATAGGACAGTCTCGGTGAGCAGGCCCCTGCGTACAGCAGGCCCCCTTTATCTGCACTTTCACTCTCTGTGCTTCCAGTTACCCATGCTCAACAGTAGTCCAAAAATGTGATATACTAGAGACACCATATAACTTTTATTATAGTATATTATTGTAATTGTTCTAAGAGGTCTATCAGTTCATGAACTCATTCTAGAAAAAGTGCTACATACCTCATTGCTGAATATCACTATAGTTGCCTTTAGGGGGAAACTATGCATCAATGCCACTTCAAAGCAATTTGGAACTCTTTTTCTGGAATAGCCAATCAGCTGTTGCCATGTGTGGTCTGGCAGTGAAGTTCACAAACTCATCCTAGAAAAAGTGCTACGTACCTCGTTGCTGGTTATCACTGCAGTCAGCTATGAAGTACTCTCCTTGGCCTTCTTAATTGTCCTAGCTAGTATTTTATTGTTATTGTTAATCCCTTACTGTATCTATTTATAAATTAAACTTTATCATGGATGTTTATGTATAGGAAGAAACATAGTCTATCTAGGGTTTGGTACTATTCGAAGTTTCAGGCATCTACTGGGGACCTTGGAACAAAGGGAGACTGTTATATTTATGGTTTGTTTGATAAGAGGTATATGATGAATTCAGTATATGTATTTATTTCCTAAGGTTGTGATAACAAAGTACCACAAACTGGGTGGCTTAAAACAACAGAAATTTATTCTTAGAATTCCACAAGTCTTAAAACAAGGTGTCAGCAGGGCCATGCTCTTTCTTAAACCTGTAGTGAGGGTCCTTGCTTGCCTGTTCCAGCTTTTAGTAATCTGCAGCAATCGATGCCATTCTTTAGCTTATAGATGGATCATTCTAGATTTGCCTCCATGACATTCTCCCTGTGTGACTCTGCCTCCACGTGGTCATCTCTTATGAGGACCAGTCACAGTAGATTAGGGGCCCACCCTGCTCTGGTCCAGCCTCATTTTAATTAATCATATTTGGAGTGACCCTATTTCCAAATAAAGTTACATTTGTAGGTACTGGGGGTTAGGACTTCAACATATCTTTTTGGGAGACAATTCAACCTATATTACTGGGTGTCACTCTACAATGTTAAAGAACACTTCCTAGGCTGAGTCTAAGGGAGTTAGCCACACATTCCTATTCTGGAAACCAACATCAGGGACTCCTTCAGTCTTGAGCAGGTATTTATGGAGTAAGACACTCTGTGCAGAGGACTTGACTCAGACGTAAGAGGTAAGATCCAAAACCTAGAATTAACAATTCTGCCAGGAGGAGGTAGAGAAAGGACAGACTTGAGCAATGGTCCAGAAAGTGAGGTGTCGAGCCACAGGTGACAATTTGTCATGTTACTAGTGCTGGGAATTCCAGCCTTAGGTAACAGATTTTCCACAGGCAGAGAGCACAGCGGCAGAAACTTGATAGTACTCAAACACCCCAGGAGGCAAAACAGTGTGGCACCCCAAACCTTGCAGCCTGAGGCTGTGAAGACAGGGACTTAGGCACATGGCAGCACAACAGGAAGTGACCTGCCAGACCAGAGGCCAAGGCGGAGGAGATTCAAGCTCAAGAGGGTCTAGTGACTCTAAGTGGGAGTCATAGAGCAAAGGAAAGTCCAGGCAGCCCACAGCAAACCCCATGTTGACTCTGTCTTTAGCTCTCCCGGCCTGAGGGCAGATTTGGCTCCTTGTAATGGGCATAGGCAGTTCTTTAGCACAGAGTCTCATAACCCTGCTGTGTAAAGACCAAGACAGGGCAGCCCAGGCAGGACCAGACCCCTGTTTGAAAGCAGGTATGATTTCCCGTGGGCTGGGGTGCCACCACCACTGGTGGTAGGTTGCCTTTTTGAGCCTTGATAAGGATTTCCAAAGACTATTATAAAGAGCTTCAAAGAACTTATTAAAGTAAGTAAATAGAATAATAATTAAAATGATTTTTTTAAAGAGCTCTGAGAGTTAAGGTTCTAAGGTGAGATCCCTGTTGTGACCCTAAAGGCCAGGGGTTCTCTGAAGGATGAGTAGGTCTGTATTAGATCACAGGAATACTTGATTATGAGCATATGCGTTGCCACCTAGATAACTGTCACTCAGAAGATTATCTTGCTAACCTTGCCCCTTGCTAACTGCTGGACTCCCAGCAGTCTTTGATAAACCAGGCAAAAGCATGAGGAACCTTTGATTTCTCATACTTGAGGCAGAGAACAATTTCAGTCTGTCCCAAGTCTCTTAGTGTTATCAATGAAGATGTTCCCTAAAAGGCAGCTGGAAGGAGAACAGTACACCTGATCCCATCAGTCTGGACACATGTGAAGACAGCCTCCAGAGGGGCAGGGAGGATTAGGAGCCTCCAACGTCTCTGGGTTTGTCTCTTTGATTAGAAGGACATGAAGTCCTCCTCAGACTTAGTCCATGGTCTGCACTTAACACCATTAGATTAAGATTATCAATTTGGCTGGACACTGTGGCTCACGTCTATAAACTTATTTTTAATTAAAATCATAATTGTATACAAAAAAAAAAAAAAAAAGATTATCAGCAAATTGGACTCCTTCTTTAATTAAGGTGCTCTTGCTAGATAGTATGCCCATAGAGGTCAGTCTTGCCCATCTAGACCTTTCACATACAGGACTGTATCTGCACTATTTCAGATCCTGCACCCAGGATCCTGTGATTATTGTGTCCACTTGGAAAATGCAGGGAGGCTGGTGTGGGGGCTCACACCTATAATCCTGGCACTCTGGGAGGCCAAGGCAGGAAGATCCCTTGAGGCCAGGTGTTGGAGATAGCCTGAGGAAGAGGGAGGCCTGTCTCTACTAAAAATAGAAGAGTTAGCGGTACATGCCAGGAGGCTGAGGCAGGAGGATCACTTGAGCCTAGGAGTTGGAGATTGCTGTGAACTATGATAATGCCATGGCGCTCCACCCCGGGCAACATAGGGAGATTCTGTATCAGAAAAAAAAAAAAAAAAAGGAAAGAAAGAAAATACTTTGAGTATGAGACAGAAAAACCATGCAGCTTTAGAACCAGGTGTCTGCCATGCACACATGTGCCTTGTCAGTATAATGGCCTACAGAACCGTGTGCTGCTTTCCAGGCACTGTATATACACTATCTTGATGTTGATAGCAACCTACTTAGTAGATGTATACTTTCCCCCCCCCCCTTGGTAAGATGCTTAGATTTTTTTTTTTAATTTTTTTTTTATTATAGATAAAAATATGCACCATAGATGTGGCCCAACCCATCACCCTCCCTCCACCCAACCCTCCCCCCTCCCTTCCCCTTCCTTGGTCCTTTCCTCATAGTCTTGTGGTATAGTTGGGTTATAGCCTTC